>JAOBAY020070785.1:0-20661 GCA_025331085.2 Zoanthus sociatus | reverse complement strand
TAATTCTGGAGCCAAATATCCCGTATCCCGGTAATTCGTGGGCTAAATATCCAATATAAATATTCCAATATCCCGGATCCAGTATTCGAATATCCCATATCCCGATTATTTTCTCTTCAAATATCCCGTATCCGGGTAATTTTTTGCTCAAATGTCCCGTATCCCGGAAACCCCTAATAGGGCCTCTATATACCATTTTGTCTGCATTAAGTTTACCTCCACAAAAACTTGTGATGTAGGCTGCACAAAAACACGGGAATAAGAACATATACAAGTGAGTAATGACAAAAAAGCCAATATATGTTTCATCGAGATACGGACTCTTGGCTGCTACTTCCTCTGAAAAGTAGACGATTGACAATGAAGAGGTCACGCCATACAGTAACCAATGTAAAACGAACCACGGGCAGAAAGCTGTAACAGTAGCTGTCACAATGTCACACAACTCCTCGTGGATGTCAATAGCCAGATCTAAACTCCCTGGGTTCATGTTATGAATTCTGTGGAGTGTGTCACGTGCAAATGTACCTGTTGATTGAAAGCGCGGTATGGTTATTAATCCCAGATGGCGAAGAACTCCAGTATATTGACTATTTACCGTGCCGAGGCCATAGGCCGCTGGCACGGTCTTAGAATGCAACGATGTCGGCCGATGTTACTTTTGTGCCTGTAAGCCGCAGCCCGAAAGTAACGTGGGCTCTGTCCATGCCGAGCAGCCAGCGATTACTTAGCGATAAGATTTGAAAGCATGGATTAAACAGATTCTAAGCCAGGCACGGTAATAACCACGAAGTGGTTCTAGTTAACAATTAGACCTCGAGGACGATTGGACTACGAGTCAATAGCCCTTGAGGCCTTAGGCCGAATGAGCTATTCAAACTCGTAGTCCGTGAGGCTAAAAGGTCTAATTGTTTTTGTATAAACCTACTAATCGGTAAAAAAAGGATGTACAAATTAGATTATCGATGAAATCGTCTGATATTATAGCAAAGTGGTGCTCATTACTATCTTGATCCGCCATCTTTTCTCTACTCGTAGACTATCACAATTAGACCTCGTTTATACTAAACGGGGGTATATAACGCTAGTCAGAGTATCGTTTATACTAAACGGGTGTATATAACGCTAGTCACGGTATCGTTTTCAGACCATCCAGTCATGAACGGGGCATATAAATCACGCAATATTTTGTCTAAACGAACAGGGTATAAAATTTTGCAAACTGTTTAGTACAGGCTGATTAATTCTGTTCATACACATTCCATTATCCCATCTGCTCAAATTTCACAGATAAAGTAAATGGTTGTCATACTCCAGATCAAAATTCATTTATTTTAAATTTTTCTTCCAAAATATCAAGTATCTAATATTTTTATATAGAGGTTTTTCACCTGACGTCATGGCGGCCATGTTGGAGGGCACTTTACAAAAGAATTTTGATTATTTCTTTTGTTTCGGGAGCCAACATGGCCGCTATGTCTATTGTCTTTTGTGTCTCCTGGGATTGTGTGAAAAACCTCTATTCAATGACCATATTACTTTTGTGGTTGAGACATTGAGGGATGTGCAAATGCGCGGCTCTTTTTTTGTCAAAGAAGCCAGCTGTCTCTAATTCCTTTCATCATGTTCATGTGATCTAAAAAAAGAACTAAGCATATGACCGCCCATTTCCCGGAAACTTAAACCAATTCTTAGAAAACACAGGCAATCAGCCATGAAAATAATTATATTTGAAGAATGTGCTAGATAAAAAAAAATTCCCAAAATGGAAGTGTCTGAATGACCGGCAGCCCGTCACACAATTCAAAATAATAAAAAACGAAAACCTAGAAATTAATGAACGGCAGTTACTGAGTTAGTCTATTTCTGAAAATACGAGTTTAACAAACTAAAATCATCATCGACTGTCCCTCTATGGATAAAGAAACCATAAAGCGATTCATCAGAAGCTGGCGTTTGAAGAAAAAAAAAATCAGTTCTTCATAGTTTTACGCGGGACACACTTTGGTACTTTATTTTCATAAGACACAGTACACTCTTTTTTTATAAGAATATTGTATTTCGGACCGAGGCTCGATATTCTTATTTTTTGGCCGATTTTGGGCTAAAAATATTCTTACGAATAATCTTAGTGTCGGAAATATCGGTGACATGGAATTTCCGTTTTTAAAAATGATGATTGTGGTATTGAAGAGCTTCAAAGGTAATATTAGATCTGTACATAGCTTTGCCATTTGGGATTAGAGTGCTATTGCAATATATATGTAATTAGTAATGTTTTTTTTTCTGACATGTAAAATCATATTCTTAACAAAATTTGAGCGTCAGCATTATTCTTAAAAATTCTAAAAATTTGGCCAATTTCACCCTCAATATTCTTATATTCATTACAAAAAGAGTGTAATTTTCGTAGACGATTAGCAACTGATCAAGCAAATCGAAACGCCAATGGCCGGTAGTTCGTTTTTTACCTGATAATATAAGTTTGTACATATCGATAAAGTACCGTCGAGCGATTCAGTAGTCGGTGTTAATAGCATATAGTATCGGTTGGCGTCTGGCATTGCTGTAGCTCCCGGTAACCTAACTAATTTAAACACTAAATGGCCGGCAGTCCGAATTTCATTTCTAAAACACATCGAAGGTAAAGCCTGTTGTTTTATAATCTATCTTTAATCGATAAAGGATAATTGTAATGTAAAAGCATTTTGAATGTTCACCGATTTCCAATATTTTCTTAAATCTTAATTGCAGCTTGTGTTTTTCTTAACACTCGTTTTTCTATAATATTGTGTAATATTTGGGATATTTAGGGCCCAAATGTTCTGAAAAAGTACTTATGTGCTATTGTTTTAATGTTTGTAATACAGTTTGGGCGATAATTTCCGTACTGGGGCGTACTTATTTATGCATGCAGTTTCATCGCGTATATTGCTATAGAAATTAGGGTAATGGTAAGGTTATAGTTAGTTTGCATGATGAAACAACAGTACACCCCAAGAGGGAAATTTTACCCAGTTTCAAAACGAAATCGGAAAATATACGTCCTTATAAAATTGTTTAAAAACTAAATGAAAACCTTACCTAATGCCAGCGCCGAAACTGCAAACACGTGGCACGCCACGATAGCCAACCATTGTGCGATAAACTGCGAACCAACACCGGTTGCCAAAAAAACAAAAAACCAATCTTTCGGCTGCGATACAGCAATGATGTAATAAAAGAGGATAACAGAAGACAGAAGTAAAAAAGTTGTAAACAAAAATGAGGCACAAATCACAACCAAGTGATCTTTTGATAAATCGTTTACTGCTTCGGAAGGCTCGAGTGAAGCGTTACTCTTGCGTGACATTACTAGAAGACACCCTATTAGTAACGTATAAGAAAAAAGCCCGGCAAAAGATGCTAAGGTGTATACTGTGTTGGCAACAATTCGATATGGTCTGTGAACTGAACTGACGTTGGTTGTCACCTTGTATGACTCAGTCAGGTTTTGTAGAAAACCACAATCGTAACCTGGACATTTTATGACAATATATAAATCGTAACCAAGTTGATAACAACACAGCAACGCCATGATAACAGTAGCAATTAGAAACCAACCCGTCGGCTTCCACATCCCTGAACATATCGAGATAGTCTTGAAATACCCCTTGCAACAATCTCTTTGTTGTTCGGTATCGGCTCGACTAGAACGAAAATTTTCTTGAATATCCTTGCGATTAAAAATTGGTTGTGCCTCTTCCTCAGTCATCGTTTGTACAACATGGTGAACATATTGCGTGAGAATTTTACTAAATCAGTAAATGTATCTGATTCCTTTTAGCTTGTTGACGTAGTATGCGGCATGAAAGCTGAGTCTGAGTTTGAAATTATCACGTGATAATTATATTAATCCGAAAAGGATCAAATGACCCCCTTGATTCTTGGAATTCAAACTGGGACAAGTTCTGAGAAATCAGTAGTGATTGTTTAGGGAGTGATACATTTACATTTCTAAATGTAAACAAGATGTGTTGTATTGTTGTCATTAAGAGCGTTTATTGGATGTTTTGTTTTTGAGGGTTTTCGGCGTCTGGGTAGAGAAATCAAAATTTCGACATTTCTGGATCGGTCCCGCTAAAAATCATGATCAAGTTACTCTTTTAAAAATGATTAAATTACACGTGACCTGCGAGCTTCACGTGAAAACGGACCAAGCAAGCTTGGAAATAGCTTGTTTTTGTTTCCAATCGATCCTTTCTGAAACATAAACCCGGAACTTAAGTGATATGGAAACACAGAGCTTGCAAGAACAAAACTTTCTCTCGCATTTCCGAATAGGGCGAAATCGACAACAACATCGTTTTGCAAAAATACCGAAGGTTCTAATCAAACTAATGTGCCAGTGTTTGGGCTTGTGGAAGCCGTCGAAATTGAATTTCCTTATATGTCTTTTTATCGGACTAATCAGTTTGTATCAGCTAGGTTATGTCCTCTACATGGTTATTAGCTGTAAAGAATTTGACTGTGCGTTTCTAGAAAACGTAACTGAAGCAAAGAACATGAAGAAATCAGACAGAACCACCAACAACACTGCGTACACTTTAGGTTCACTCGGATCGGCAGCATCATATTTATGTCTAGTCATTTCACTTTTGTACATGTTAAGCATCAGAAACAAAAAGGCACTCGAACCGTCTCAAGCAATCGAAGATCTATCAGGAGTACTTCTCTGCGTACTTTGTTTTTCTTTGATTATTTGTTTCGCGTTTTTCGCTTCATCACTGGCTCTGTGGTGCATCATAGTGGTTCCAGCTCAACGGAAAGATAACTTCTTTCGGCTAATGGTCGCAGGAGCCGGCGCTCAGTTTCTTGCGCAGTGGGCTTCAATCGTTGGTATTCATGTGTTTGGCGTTTCATCTCTTGCATTAGGTAAGATGAGTGCTTTACTAATATTGTAATTACTTAATTTAGCTTTAAACTAGACGCATAAAATGCGTGAATTCGGGCTTTTCTTTAGCGTTAGGCCTTAATTCGAACATAATTTTACGTTAGCTATGAAAAAAAAAAGAAAATCACTTGAAACAAAAAATAACCTAAGCGAGATTCACAAAGTATTACTCTCAAAGAAGCTGCAACAATATTTTCAAGTAAAAACATCGTCAACTTGTTAAAAAGTCAGGGTTCTGCATATTTTTGCTCCCAACTTCAAGTGTTCGCCACCACAGGCATAAAACAGACTAATCTCAATGATTGTAAATACGGTATTCAGTAAATTTGTTAAAGGGTTGAATTGCATTTTAAAGAATAAGACAGTAATACCGAAAAAAAAAAAACCGGAAAATGCTCCACAAGAAATCCAAACTTCAAATTAAAATGCTTTAAAGAATGGAAAATTCCAGGACGCGCGTCAAAAAGCCCGCCAAAACTTTCATTTGAGTGTATACTCTGATGATATTAATTTCTTAACAATTTTAAAAATACGTAGTAATCGTGGGGCTGAATTGCACATTTTACATTAGTGACTAAAAGTACTTACAATAGAATAAATTGAAGAAAAATTCTTATTATAATTTCTGCTTTTCTAACAACTGGGAAATTTGCGAACACATGGCGGGGATACAAGAACATATAAAACGTTCCATGCAAAAACCTCTAGAGGTTACAAATTGTCTGGAATGCCAAAGATTGTACTTATAGCAGAATTTCTCGAAGGTAACAGCTGAGGCAAAACTTTGACCGTGTGAAGTCATCCCTATTAATGACGTTAAGGAGCTTTCTACATAGTTCGCTTTTCTGATGTCATATCTATGCAATAGTGCTAAGTTATAAAGCGGTGTTCAGCTGTATCTGTGTAGTATATATAGCCGTACTTTTATAAATGTAAATGTAGAAAACTACATTATTATATTATAATATCTCAGCTATTAATTCAGAGAGGACAACAACTTATAGTAATGTAAAGTTAAACGACGGGAACTTGCCGGAAAATGTATCTGAATTTTTAAAAACTTGTAATAATGTCATTTCGTTAAGATAGTCTCTTTTATAGTAAAGGTCATTCATAGCAACTTTACTAGACAAAGTTTACCTCCCTTTGTTTTGTTTTCTTAGGAACTTTTGCAGATGACACAATTAGAAGAATTAAAGGAATAATTATTGGTCGGCGATACTCAGCTTTAGGGTATGGCTCCATGAGTAATGAACATACGGAAAATAGCGTAGCAGGACCAAGGAACAATGAAAGTAATAGCGTTGTGAGTGTGCGCCCGGAAATCAGCGATACCTCCAGTGCTGTTAGCCATAGCATCGCCAATAAAACCAGTGACATAAATATCGTAATTGATGTTGCCACAACCAGTTATAAAGATAAAAAAGAATCTGTTGGTGGAACAACAGCTGCTATTACTGACGAATTGCATAACCCTGGCAATGTTGATAATCCTACCCTTACCGGTAACACGGATAATGATGTTGGTTTTAGCAAGAATAAGATCGCTGCCACTAGTGTAACTAGCGCAACCAATACGGGTAACGCTGCAAGTACCGATAACATTGCCGCTGGCAATGATGATTCTACCGGTGACCAAGTTAATTTTTTTAGGTCGATGGAGCTTGATCAACTGATTCAAATTCACGAAGACTTGTGCAGCATCGTTCATGACACAGTTTCCGCGTATTCTGTGTGGTTTGTACTACACTGGATTATCTATGGTGTGGAAGTCATAGTAATCGTTATATTTTTGTCAGAAGAAATATCGAACAAATCAAAATATCATGTTCCAAAGTTATCCTTCGTGTTTTATAGCCTCCAGCTTGCCATAAATATTTACCTGTTTGTAATGCCCTGCTGCTGTGCTGCTTTCATTACTAACACGTGTGGGGGTAGGTGTATTGTCATTAATTGAGTTTGTCTTAACTATTTAGGGGCTTTACAGACAAGTGTTTAGTTTCCTGTACCTTTTATTTATATAACGCAAAACAGCAGGAAAAAAATGATTTGGTCTACCTATAATTTATACATAAATAGACTCAAGAAGCTTTTCGCCACCTGGTAGTTCCTAATCGCGTTCGGTTCCCAACCGGACCATCGTGCTGCCTTCGCTTTAACATTTGCAAATGGTTAAACCTTCCACGTTTTCTGGGATAACGGACGTTAAGCCGTAGTTCCAGTCCTTCAACTCTCTACTTGGGGACTTAAAAGAATCCTCACACTTCTAGATCGTAAAGATTAGGATATTGATTTTATATAAACTGTCTCTCCCACTGAGAGAATGATTAATATTTAACAAGCAGCCTTTGTTAACTGTAAAAAATCAGCCTCTCCAATTTAATTGGTCAAAATCGATCATGCGATTTTGATCTATCTGTCACTAACCTAACTGTCATTGGTGCGCGTCCAGCAATTTTCCCGTTGCTTGAAGCAAAGGAAGATCTTCAGAACGGAACTCGTTTTCGCTTTGATAGCAGCCTTTTCAATGTTAGACGGCTGCTTGCACACACCAAAACCATGGAGCAGCTTGTCACAGAACTGTTGTTTGCCGACGCGTCTTTGCACAAAAGACGCTGCATTCCAATGCCTCGTTGACAGCGTTTCTGCAGCTGAAGCCTTCAAGTTTTATATCCAGCCTTAATTCACCTATGGAGGCCTACACCCTTTCTCACATTACCACTGATGGCACGCCACTTAACCGAGTTGAACATTTCACATACCTTGGAAGTGTTATTTCCAGCGATACAACCATGGACGAAGATCTTGACAGTCGGTTATCAAAGGCCAGCAGCTCCCTTAGCAGACTCACTAAACGAGTTTGGAAGAATCATTCCCTGCGGCTCACAATTGAGATCAAAGTGTACAGAGCTGTTGTTATCTAAGAATTAATTGTCATGCATGGTGCAGAAGCCTGGACACTTTACAGAAAACGATGAAGCTTCACGAACGCTTCCCGACTAGCGCTATTTGTGGTCCTCAAGGAGGCCCGACTCCCCGATATTGAGTCCATCCTGCTCGAACAATATCTGCGTTGGACAGGAATGGGTGAGAGAATGGAGAACTCTTGCATGTCAACAGATGTACTCTTTAGTGAATTCAACTGGAAAAAGAAACCACGGTGCTCCAAAATAGCGGTTCATAGACCAGTTAAAAAAGCAAAATTAAAGGAGAACTGAATGTTAATACTAACCTATTTTTATTTGAATCTATTTGTGTAGTAGATTATCTCTGCGAAGGTTTTTTTTTCAATTTGGTCGAATAATTTTGAGAAATTTAATATAGAAAAGAAGAAAACTTGCAAGAAATGGTTTGATACTGTGGTCGCAAATAAGCTTTTCAGCGGTTGTTTATGACGTAGGTTACGATATTCGAGCATAAATATGGCAGTTCGCTTTGAAATTTTGATATTTTTTGGGCAATCTAGGTCTTACGAAGTTTTTTTCTTTAATACCAGCTAAAAGCCGCACATTAACCATGTTTTTTCCAAGTTTTAATCATCCAAATATTGTAACCTACGTCATAAACAACCACTGACATCAAATATTGAGCCGCTGATCAAATTTTGTCTATTCGTTGCAAAACATCAAATTTTTCTGAACTGCTCGGCTAACAGATTACAAAACCTTCATATAATTGTTCTACTATGCCTAAATTTTCAAACGATGTCAATTTTAGGGTTCAGTTCTCCTTTAATCGCTCTTGCAAACTGGCAAACTCAAATCTCGCCAGAGTCATGCCAAGGTGAACCCAATGACCAAGTCAGATGGGGATTCGGCCCATGTAAGATAATCCAAGAGAGCCTTCGATCCTGGATTCCACACTGTGGATTTCGGATTTGAAGATCCAAAAGTGGCTGGATTCCGGATTCTATGTCCGTGGATTCCGGATTCCTTGGTCCAAAAATGGCTGGATTCCGGATTCCAAGGGCTAAAATTCTCGGATTCCGGATTACCTTACATGGGGCAATGGGGATCAACCAGTTGTATGTTTAATGCTTGTTCTCAGCACATTTGCAGTAGAACGCATTTCAATAATCATGTTAAACAACAAAAAAATGCGTGGTGTATTAATCTAATAAGGTAAATTCTTGCTGAATATTTTTTAATATGTTTACTTTTTTTGCTTTTGCTTCAGGAATGTCAGATGAAATTAACAAAACAACCTCTCAACAGTGGCCAACTGACCATCCATTCAAGGACCGCAGGCACATGTCAATTTTTCTCTCCTATGCAAAGGAGCGTCAGTGTACTTTTAAAATTGGACGAATAACTTTTACATCGGGTTTAGCGTGGTTATCTTTGCTCCTAGGAGCAATTGCACTTCTGTTTCATTTTTTTCATGAGTGAACGGAGGTCTTCTATAAAAGGAATAAAGAAATGATTAAATGAATGTTTTATAGAACATCCTGGCGTCCGTACCGAGAGCGCGAGTCATGACTGCAGTAGTAAAGAATCAACCGTCTTGATCAGTTTCTGGTCGATCTGCTTCCATAGTGAACCGGAAGACAAAAAAAAATTGCTATCTTCATGTTGCTCCAGAAACGGACCTATAGCCCATGCAGTTATACGGGATATTTGTTGTGTAAAAGAAGAACAATTGTTTAGTTACTGAAGAATCCTCAGTCTTATATCCATAGGGATTAGCTCACAATGTGCTTTGATATTTCTAATCACAAGCTCAATGAAGACTGATTTTATAAAAACAATTTTTTTTTCCAAGTTTAGGCCATTCCCATTTATTTTTATGTTTACTGTCGTCCAACCACACCAAAATTTTTGAAATTTGCGAAAAAAAGTGGAAGCAGTTATTAATGTATGTAAATACGATGCTGATACAAGCTTACTTTGACCCTAGTTTCATCATAATTGTGTCTATCAGCTGCAGCTGATCATTGCGCACTAATCTCGCGATCGCGACTCTGCCAACCTCGTTCCCAGGGCTTATAGGTACAATCCCACTTATAGGTACAGGTCCTGGAAACGAGGTTGCGACTCTGCGATAATGGGTGAACTCATGCGAGCCAGTTAACGTTTTATTTTTCAACTGAACATTTACGCTACAAAGCAATAGATCTACGATAAAGTAAAACACTGTACGTTGGTACGAAGTGCTCACGGCCCTACATATCGTAAATATTATGCAAGGCAAAATACTATATAGCAAATGTTTCTATTTTACTTTATTTTGTACCTTCTGAATGACCGATCCTATATTTTCAATTGTATTTTGGTTCGAAAACGACATTAAGCATAGAAATAAGTGGGAATGGCCTTAAACAGTTTTTTAAAAAAGCATTATTTTATTTTTTTAAAGGGCCGAAACATTTATTCAGTTCAGAGTTACTAAATCTTAAATGATAAAGTACAGCAGCTAACTGCTAAAAAAGTTTAATCATAGCCGTGACGAATCTCATCTTTAAGTGTTTCGCTGTTTTTTCGCCTAATCGCAGAAACAACCTCCAATTAAAATACATTCATACAAAAATTATTTTTGAAAAGTTTTATTATAATGCGACGTTTTTCAACTTTTTAAGAATTTCACGGCACTAGAGCGGAAAAAAATCTCGAAAGAGGCTGAAAATTAAGAAAAAAATAATGAATAGAAACTAAAATTTCTCCCTAATCTAACACAGCATCTAAAAACAGCAACCCTAAGACCTGAAACTGATTATGCAAGAATTTATGGATTTTGTCGTCTCTTCGATTCGACCATAGACTTTAATACACATAACATAGAATTCTCCTAGTTTCATGTATCTTTTGATAGCAAAGAAAAAACAAAAAATAAGATTTAAAAGTTCAGTCAACAGTTTTAATTACTACGTCCGCGAAAAAATTTCCGCGACAATTTTAATTGGTTGTTAAAATTAAAAAGTTGTTCGCAAAAACAAATTCATACAAATTTTTCCTAAATCATATATCTATAAATAAAAAAATATATAGCTTAGAAAAGTAATATCAAGTTTCTTGAACTTCAGTCAGTTCTAGACAACAAAACATAATACTTTTATTCCCCTTTTTAGCTACATTTTGAAATACAAAACATGCATGTTTGATATCTTGGCTTAATAAAAAATTAACTACTGGAAAACAGCTCTCCAAACAAACTGTAACGAGTTTAACGATTTATAGTAAAGGGTTTCAATAAAGATATTTTGTTTATTTTATTATAAAATTTTCAATTTTTTTTTATTGCATCATCCTCTGCCGTGACACAGATCTTTTTCACGCAAGATTGACCAGTCGCGCCACCTGAAAATATCAACCAATCAGAGAGGCCGATAGAAATCAATGGACGATTATATCGTGATTCTAAACGTCCGAGCTTCTGTTGTAGATGTTGGCGTGGAATGAATCGTAATTCCATTTTGGCTGTCTGAGGGGAAAGTATGAGTGTACAAATTGCTCAGCCTTTGTGTTCGAAGATCCTTTATCGACAGCTTTACGGGACTTCTAGAATTCTTCGAGGGAAATGTGAAATTGGGCGGTCATTCGTTCGATGTTTAGCTTCAAGTTTTGGTAATGAAACCACCATCAGTTTGAACGGTCTTGCTAGTTTAGGGAGTCTCAATGGCTCAACGGCATCCGTTAGTGGAAAAAACAGCGCAAAGTTTCGAAACGAATTGAAGAAATGTAATCGAGTTGTTGTTAAGCTCGGATCAGCTGTGGTCACGCGGGACGATGAATGTGGTCTGGCTTTGGGCAGGCTGGCTTCCATTGTTGAACAGGTAAATTCACTGTGGCTCGCTGTTGGAGTTAATCGTACGTGTCAATCACTCAGTAGTTCCCTATTGAAAAACAACCGAATAAACAAGAAATTTTAAGAGTCGCCGCAAGTGTTTAAATGAATTTGATTTATAAATTGTTCATACAAACTTATGAACGAACAACCTGCAGTTCTTTCTTTGAAGAATTAGAAAATCAGTTTCTACTCTCCATTCTTTTGAAAAATGAGTAAATATAGCATTCTCTTAAGATTTTAAATTGCTCAAGTGGTATACCAGGTGATAACCAAGATAAAGTAAAACGATGTGAATATTATAAGACAAGAATAGTGTAATGATATAAGACATTGATGTTCTACATAATTTCACTTGGCTTTTATTTGAGCGCGCTCATTACAAATTACATGATTGTATATGTTCCTTGGGTAAATGAGCCTTCTTGCCAGTTGATGAGCCCCAGAAGGCCGAAAAAGCTATCCATGCCTCCATAACTGCTAGCAGTCATGCTCACTGTTATTTTGTGGTAGGTTGCAGATTGAAGTAAACCCACTACCAACGTTCCCACTTTTGTTGCTTCAAGTTAGCTACTAGCACATTTGTGCTAGAACTATACTTAATTTTTTTTTTTTGAAAACTACATTGTTCAGCAAATAAAAGTATTTTTCATACTTTTAAGGTTTCTGAGCTACAAAACTCCGGTCGTCAGATGTTATTAGTAACTAGTGGTGCTGTAGCTTTTGGAAAGCAGCGTTTGCGGCAAGAGATCATGCTGTCTCAAAGTGTGAGACAGTCAATAAAACCAATGGATAGAGCAAAGGTAGAGAAATTTAAATTTTTAGTAAACAGCTATTGCAGTAGGCTTAGATTGTCAGTATAGTAGTTATGGTTAAATTGCCTACTATGAGGTTAATATTGATAGAATTATGACTCAAATCAAAGAATCTGTGCAAAAAGAAAATGAGTGACTCATTTGATACTAGATAAATAAATATTAAATAAATATTGAATAAATATCTAAAGACAACTCCCCAAAAGGGGCTTTTCAGTGTCATGTTTGAATCCCCTGCAATCCCAGTTAAAGATCCCAAGTGGTCGGAGTCAAATGAGATGGTTATTGCTGTGAGTGAAGCAAGTAGCCTATTCAGAACACAGGATATCACTAGCAACGAACATGCAAAATTATGCATACGAGCAGTTCAAGTCTATACGGTATCGAGAGTCGATTCAAGGATGTCACTAGCATTTAGGTACACATGATATATGCGATCAGCTGTTCAAACAAAGAATGATAAAATGTAATATGCTATTTTTTAAAGTGTATTTTCACGAGTTAATGAAGACCACCCAAAGTGTGTTCACTCTAACACCATTCTATTCTAAGACTTCTCTCTTTTCAGTAACAGTACAAATACATTAAAAATTAATGCCAAAGATAGAATAGTATTGTCACTATAACAAATAGTGTACTTGCAGTAATCACTTTCTATTAGAAATAACTAGTTTATGAAGGTGTTTAAAGCATATGGTGAATTTGCCCTCAGATCACTAAGGACAATCTATTTGGTAGTCCAAGTTGGCAGTCAAATCCTGATGGTACTGTATCTTCTGTATTCAAGTCCCCAACTCTGACCACTGAGTCATTAGACAAGTCCATTTATTATAATTAAGAAAATTGAAAAACCTTAAAGAGAGGTTAAGCAACTAATCTGAAGCCTCTTCCATCATCTGTTTACATATTTTCCTTATCAACTTTTCAATAATCAGAGTGCATGCCTTTCTGCATTTGACACAACAGGGAATATTAATGCAATTAGCTTGCACTATATCTTCAGTTGCCATTTTTGACTCACTCTAGCCAGATTTTATGTTATTTCACTCTATCTGGGCTGCCTTTAAATACATCTACAGTTCAGTTGTTTATCCAGATCTTTGTTCTTTTTATTTCAACATTATGGTCACTTACAGTTGATAATCTTAAGATATCTGCATGATGATGCTAAGAAATTGACGTTGTCACTGTGTCATCTATTTTGCACTCAAGGGGCATTCAGACTACATAGTATTCAAAACTGTTAACTTTTCTCACATGCACAATTATTTGCAAAGTTTTTTTGAAACTTTGGGTTTCGATCTGGAGAAATAGTTTTGAATTAGGAAATCTGGTTCATAATTCCTAAAGATAAGATCTGAGATTTTCTCATGAATGAATAATAATGTTACTTGGAATTCTGTAGGTACAGTCAGGTGTTTTCATCGAACCCAGGGCATGTGCAGCAGTTGGTCAGGGGGGACTACTATCTCTGTATGAGGCAATGTTCCAGCAGTATGGTTTAACTTGTGGACAGGTAAAAACTGAGAATTTCAAACATTTTTACTTGCTTTGTGTTAGTTATATGGTCAGTGATACATGTACAGTACAGTCTGGAGGTAACGTAACCTGCCTCGCGAGGTCGAGTCTGAGAGTCAGCGAGAATCCCCCGAGTCACACAGTTAATGAGGTAACACAAGACTCGTTAGGACTCGCACACTTTGCCTCGCGAGGCAACGAGTATTGTTAAAAACTCCAACTATATGACTGAAAAGGTGTTTTGAGTCTTCTTTTGATCCGAAGTTAAAGAAGAAAAACATTTCGTTGTGATAGTGGACAAATTAACGCTACAAAATCAACGTCCGTTTCGGCTATCGATTTCTAAATAAACTAGCTTGCCGGCAGTTTTTAAATGAATAGTTATTTGTAATGCAAATACGCATCAAAACAACTGTTGATCAAGACTAATTTCCTCGACTTAAAAGTTATGAAGATGGTAAATACAATTGAGTAAGAATACAAGCATCTGTCACACTTTCTTCATTCAAGTTTCTTATCTAAAAAATCTAGTCGGTTTGCTTTATTTTAATGTTGTAATCAGTTGGCGTTGTCTTGTTGAGATGCGGAAAATTTTTCAATGAATTATATTATGTTTTAAGAATGCAATTTAAAAGAGAAAAATAGTATTTCAACCAAATTCAAAAATACGCAGCAACGAATGTCACCGGCGAGAACTTAGCACTTGTTCCCGGGGGAAATAAAACTTGACGGCAACAGTTAAAATTGAACTTCTTGATTCTAAAATTGTTTTATCAATTCTATAACTGCTTCATTCAAATTTTGCTTGCCGGTAGAAAGCTTTGTCAGTAACAATAATTACAGTGACTAGTTCAAGTTTTTCACTAGTTTTTTAACTTCAAGGTCACAAGTATTGAACTTCGTCTAAGATGTAAACAACTTTCAATAGCATAAGTTTGGTGATTTCTAAACCGATCTAATTTAATTATTTCCGCTGCCTCTTAAATATAACTTTTAATTATTATTTTGTTTCTTTCAGGCCTTTTATTCATTAACAAAAATACATGCTATAGGGTTTGCTACGTTTAATTCAGACAGCGGTAAACTCGCAGCTTCGCGAATTGCGACAACATGAAATGAGAGACAACAAATGTTACCGGCAAGAACTTAGCACGTTTACCCAAGGGAAATAACAACTTGAGCGGCAGTTGTTAAAAGAATTGAACTTCCTAAAATTATTTCCCTATCAATACTCTCCATTCAAATTTTTCTTGTGGAAACCTTCTTCATCATCAATCATTACAGTGAATCGTTAAATTCACTAAATCTTTCAACTTCAAGGTCGCAAGCATTGAATTTTGAAAAGATGTAAACAACTCATTATTCAGCAAGTGTATGTGTCACGTATGCTTGGATGTGGTTAATTTTAATTGGCTCATTTAGTCAAACTGTGATTGGTCTGTCTGGATAATGTATTCATGATTTGAATCCGGCTGTGTTTTCGATCAACTATAAACTAATAAAGCTTTCGATGAGTTGTAGTTGTATTAAAATAGTTTTTTTTTACAATTTAACGCTTTAGGAGCCAGCAACAATTGAAGTAGAATACCAAAGTCACTTCGTTTATCATGATTGTTTTTTGATTCCTTCAATTTTTATTGCTTTGAGCCATCAAGTACGGGGGTCGAGATTTCAAAAATAGCGTTGTTTTTGGCTACAAAAAAAAGGATTGGCTTTTACATATATACGAAAAATAAGCTATTTACAATTTTTATTAAGCTTTCTTGAACATGCTAAAGCAAGAACGAACAACGTAAATTATTTCTAACTTCTTTTCAAAGTTGCCGAATTTAGGCCACTTAAAAAAAATCCCGGTTTATCATCAGCGCGCGCACTGATTTTTGCCAGCGCATTGACTTTTTTAAAATTTTTTTTAATAAGAAAAATATATGACGGAAAAGTCGAGAAATATATTTCATGTTGCATAACAATTAAAAGAGTTACAAACCATTCGGCTGGCGGCATATTACGACACTTGATGCCCTTTTGTTTGCATTTGTGTCACACTCGTTTAACCATTCAAACAGCACCTTAGAAATGTCTATTTGTCCAACTTAGTTTGGCAATTGGTGGTGCAGATTTATTCCCGAACTGACTCAGCAGTCCACAAAAGCATTAACCTTAAAAAAAAAAAGAAAAAAAAAGCGCCCTTCGTCATTGAATTTTGAGAAAATTGTGATGATAAACCGGTAATTTTTTTTAAGTGGCCTTATTCTTAGTGTTACATTGTTTGATTATTATATTTTACTATTAATTTATTATCTTAATTTGATGTGTAGTCTGTGTCAGAACTTCAAGAAGAAAAAAGAAATCTTTTACAGTTGTTGTCAGAAAAGGTTTGTAGTTACCTTCTTATAATTCACATCTATAAATGAGACACCACCAAGAAGGGGAGAAGGGCGACAAGGGAGCCCAGTGTAGTACCCCAATAATTTTCCAAGAATTGTCCCAGAATAACTTTCCAGAAAATTGAGTACATATTTAGATGTACTTTGAGTGAATCTAGAAGCCCATTTACCGCTCAAGCAATTTTTCCCCTTAATATCTAGTGATGAAACCATTTTTATTTATCACAGTGTGAAGATATCAGGGACCTTGTCATGACAACTTTAGTCTGGCCAAAGAACTCGTCGTTGTTCTGGTATTTTATTGTTATCTATTGGCGAATCTTTGCTGACTTCATTATTTACATTCTGCTTCATTAGTATACAGCTCTAGGTAGGAGAGTTAAATAAGATTTGAGTCTAAAACTCGAGAAAGCTTGTCGAACTAACAAAGGGATGAAAATTTTAAAGCTATCAAGCAGTTTTTAAAAAGATATGGCCGCTCCAAAGTACTAAAACAGTTGGGTGGCAAAACCGTTAATGAGCCATACATTCTCTGTAAAATCTCCATTAGATCACATGAACTCTCATATTTTCAGAAGATGTTTGTTTTACAAAACTCTCTCAATATACAATGGTTCAGTTTTGCATGCGGGCATGTAATATCCTCCATGTATTACACGTAGTGTATGTTCAACATGAATGAGCTTTCGTATGAAGAGCTGTATGGATCGCGGTGTAAAAATTATCACTGCCGTCACTAGAGGAATCACGAAAGTCACAAGTTTGAATCTTGTTGAAGCCTGAAAGTTTTGTTCAGGCTTTTATTTCACATTTGCTTGGTCGTGTAAATAACCGCAACGATCTTTCATGGCGTCAATGCATGTTAGTACTAAGTACTTGCAACCACTAAGATGGACATTAAGGCCAAAGTGGGTATTACCTTTCAAAACTGCAAAACTGGCATTTTTTCAGAGTTTACGCCACTCCTTAAACTTCGTGAAAACTCCTTAAATAAAATTTCTTTTTCAAAAGCCCTTAAAAATTAGAAATTCAGCTCAGACTCCTTAAAAACTTCTTAAATTGCAATTCAACTCTGCAACTTCTGGGGCCACACTTTCTTTGTCGTCAGTGTGCCGCTTACTAGTTCCTTTTTTTTAATAAATTTACCAATAAAGACGTTTTTTATAGTTATTCAAATAATTTTTACCCAAGAGTATTGTAGAAACATTAATTTATACCATAATACCACCAATGAGGTAACTTAAAAAATCACTGTCAAGCCTCCTTGAGTATTCCTTGTAAGCTCTTTAATTTTTCACTTGTACCTTGGCATGAACCGGCCTATTTTTTGTGAGCCAACATGTTGTTAAATACATATCTGTCTTTATGTTGTTTAGGACCAAGACTATCTTGAGAGCAAGAGAGGCTGGCAACAGGAAACCTCCAAAGCCTGTGTAGGTTGGTGATGTAAAACTATGGTAAATCCCTTATGAGCCAAGTGGCTCGTGGAGCTGGCTCTTATATCCGGTTCCTTTACGCTAAGCAGATAAGAGTCTTTGTCTCCCCTCTTTGTCTCTCCTCACACCAATCCATCGCAGGTAAGGTCCCAGCAGATGTTGTACTACTTCAGGTTGGTAAGATCTTTGCCTTCCGACCACAGGGAACCCAGTTCGATCCCCAGCTCTTCTGAGATTTGAACATTTGCGTGACCTTTTTTTGTCAAGCTCACTTAGGGCCCTGTAGGTTGGTAAATCTGATCTCTAACTCCCTGTAAAATATACCATTATGATTGTGCATCGTTATGTTGATAGTCAGGGTTTCAGTTAATTTTTTAAGTGGTTGCTGAAAAAATTGTCATTATTGAACAATTTTACATAACCCCCGAAATGCAGTCATAGGTTTATTTTTTTAAAAAAAATTGAATACTGTGGAATACGGCAGTGTTTCCGTTACAAAAATCTTTAATAATTGTGGGACAGCGCGATACGTTGACAGAGCGCTAAGCCTAAAGAGTTCCAACAAGTTTGGTTAATGTTTATTTTTAAGTTTGCTTGCATTTGACATTTATCATAGACAAAAACATTTATCATACTACCACCACCCAAAATTGCTCTGGCGAAAGCCCGTGAAGCTATGACGAATATCATCTAACGTCAAGAGTGAACCGATGAAGTTCGCCGTTCGTCGGCCCTTGTCTGATTCCCTGGAGTGGGCATAAGCGACTCAAGGTAGAACACAGTTGGTCTTGCGAAGACAGTGTGTTTCTTAAGGCCGGTACACGAACGTTCCACGACGACTGTACCGGTTTTCGCAGACTCGAAAGTTCAAAAGAATTCTGAGCAGTCGTTGACTAAACTGTTGTTCAATGTGCAGCAGTTTCAGCTGAATGGTGTTGTAGATGGGACAGGATATTTGCAGGGAAAAGCAACAGCTCTTGGAAAACTAGAAAGACTGCTAAGCGTTGAGAATAATGCAAGGTAATTTTTTGTTGCTTCAACTTTGTTGCTTCAGACCTCTCTAGATACTTGAGCACTG
Source organism: Zoanthus sociatus (assembly GCA_025331085.2). Taxonomy (NCBI): domain Eukaryota; kingdom Metazoa; phylum Cnidaria; class Anthozoa; order Zoantharia; family Zoanthidae; genus Zoanthus; species Zoanthus sociatus. The sequence continues at coordinate 1,714 of JAOBAY020070785.1, read as the reverse complement.
ATTCGGCACTTGATGACCTCGTACCCATTCCAGGTGTACCTCCTTTCCCACTTAGTGTACCCCACTACCCAAGCCTTAAGAAACACACTGGTAGGAACGCACGGAACGTCAGCTCCTCACACGTATGATCCACAACACATTGTTTTGTTTTTAATTACTCAGTGGACCAACTTTGCACATTATTTCAATAATTTTTTATAAAATTGTTCTACTAGACTTTATTTACTACAGTCTGTCGCATTTAGGCACGAAACAGATGCACGCTGAACTCAAGGCTGCCGAGCTAGCTTCACAAGCTGCCAGGAAGGAAAACAAAATTTTAACTTTTGCCTTAAAACAAAAAGATAAAGAGATCGAAAGACTGAAAGAACTCACAAGGTAGGTATATTACTACACATATTTAACAATGGTTATCCCCCGAAGTTTTAGCTTGTATGTTTAATAATTTTATCATGGTGAACATTTTTTATATTAATTAGTAAGGTCCGAACTGCACATTGAACGAGTCTTTAAAGTTTTAACCTGTGTTTTTAATAGTTTTATCATGGTGAATACTATTTTTCATCGATTTAAATGGCATTGTCTAACAACTCGGCAGCCCAATAATGTAAGAACGTTTTGTTTCAGGAGCTCGCAGCAGTCGTTAACTAAACTGTTGTCCAACGTGCAGCAGTTTCAGCCGAATGGTGTTGTAGATGGGACAGGATATTTGCATGGAAAAGCAACCGCTCTTGGAAAACTGGACAAACTGCTAAGCGTCGAGAATAATGCAAGGTAATTCTATTTTGCTTCAACTTGTTACAGTTGTCTAAGTTTTGGTGCAGATCAAAAGCAGTTTTGATTACCGTGTAACCGCTGTCGGTGACTAATAAAAAATTGTCAGAAACAAGCTTATTATATTTTACATATAACTATGACTAAAAATTTGCATATATATATTACTTAAAATTCTTAAAACTAAACGTTTTCGTTAAGTTTTAAGAATGTTAAGTATTATTAAATATACAGATTTTTACTCATACTTTTATATAAAATTTTAACCAGGTGGAATTACAACAAGTTATTATAATTTTACCATGGAGTTAGACAAGTCTGAGTTGTTCTCAAAGTTGTGCAAAAGTTATACTTTTTATGCTGATAATTGCAGTCGTTACTTGAAAAGCGATTTGTTTTAATCACTGGATTTCCTGAGGGTCGCCATCTTTCAAAGGTGACGTGTTTGCGTTGCAGTGCCAGTCTCTTTTCTGGGTAGAAATAACAGCAGTGAACCAGTGGGGGTCTGGCACTGCAACGCAACACGTCACATTTCAAGATGGTGGCTCGCAGGAAATTCAGTGATCAAATCAAATAATTCAGCGCGAACTATATACGAGCACAGAATTATCAACTGAAGTTTGAGCTGCTGCTAAGACACAACTTCGGAAAAACTTAATTCGTATCCTCGAGATTGATACTGTTGGACAGCCAACGTTTCCTTTAAGTTCGGACCACATAATGCTTTTTCTGATTTTAAGGTAAACCAGATCTTTAACAAAACCCAAAGGATGTCTGACTGTTGAAACTATTTTACTTAAAAGCAAGTTTAGTTTCTCTCGGAAATTGTTTTGAGCTTGAGTGGTTATGCAATTTATGCAACGAAGCCTTATCATATGTACAGATGTGTTTCTCTTGAAAATGGTATTAGGATTTTTACCTCGCAAATCGGGTATTGATG
>JAOBAY020070775.1:0-11764 GCA_025331085.2 Zoanthus sociatus | reverse complement strand
TAATATAATCGAGTAGGGTCGGAACATTTCTCAATTTTCAATTAGCCGGGAAGGGGGCTTTAATGTCTAGGGGGGTCGGAAAATTGGGAGGGGAATTTTTAGGAACTCACAATAAAGAACAAAAGAGTGATGGTGATTAAGTTGTAAAATATATTTTTAAAATATGATCCATGAAACAGAAGAAAAGTAACAAAAAAAAATCAACGAGTCAAACAAGTTCTCAAATATGTTTGGATTCCTAGTTGTATTATAGACGCCTTTAATTTGTACAGCAAACAATTCGATGCCTTTTTGAGACAAGAGAGATGAAAAAAGGAAAGTATGTTGAAAAATATTCAAGATTATCCTATTCGATTCTGAAATATAATAAGCAGGGGGATCTTAATAAGGTTAATAAAAAATTAATAAGCGGGTCCCCCCCCCTTCCTTTATATTAAGCACCCAAGAGTATAGATCTGGTCCATTCCTTACAAAACTTCTTCTAGGAGTTACTATGCACTCCTTGCACTTCTGGAAAAGAGAAACACAAGAGCTTTGCACTGTTATCTCAGCTAGGCCTTCTTTGAGTCTCAAGTGTCACGTCGCCATGTAACAAATTCCCCTTTAGTCAGTATCAAATCTTGGACAATTTTCCACGTTGATACTTTTTCCTAGAATCTCTGGTACATTTTGAGGTAAAAGAACGAATTTTTTCCGTTCATCAAAATAATGTGGGCAGTGGATAGAATTCTATTACTTTCCTGCTCACGGCGTAAGATTTCTTTCTGAGATTGTTTTACGGATCTAACCTTATTTAGGCCCACAGAAGAAATGAGCTTTGCTGGTGCTTTAGACGTGTTGAATAAGGTGAGCAATCTTTATGTTATTGTGGAAACCTGAATACATGTAGTTTCCAATAAACAAAAAGAAAGTCTTTCATGATACTGTAAGTTCTCATAACTTTGATACAGCCAATTGTATCACTTTAACCATAGTTTCGTGGTTTATAGTTCTATGAAAACACATTAATTTTGTTGACCAATCAAAACACATTTACTATCCAAATTATTTTATAACTGTTCTTAAAACGTGTTTCGTTATTAGACGTTTTGTAAGATAAAACGCATTAGCAGTAACAACTCTGGATAGTGATGAATTAGGTGTTTGGGAACATATAGCAATATTAATCCAGTCCCCTGATTTATAGCAGTAACATTTAGTAAGTGAAAGTGTTCCCCTCAGTGAGTAGGTAGATATTCTTTTTAGTTTCAAGAAGTTCTGTTAAAATTATGGATAATTGCTGAAGTGAATACATTTAAAATTATATAAAATCATGTTTTGATTTTTTCTATTTGCTAAACTAGTTGTTTTAGAACTTCCAATAAAGTCTCGTAGCCTAAACTCCAGTCTTAAGCCTTGAGATTATACTTCTAATAACCTTTTACGGGATATTTATAACTGGCTCTCCAAATGTTACTTTTTAGGGACAGGCACTTGATGAGCTTCTAGCAACAGCCCGGGCAATCAGCCACGAGAAAATTGTCACTTTCAACCAGGTACATATATTATATGTTTCCTCTTATCATTCACAGTTTCACATTTATTTTGCACTTAGATTATTACATGTAAAACTGTAGAAATCACATAGATTCCTACATTTAAATTTTAGCTTGGGAATAAACAAAAAGTAAATCAGAATAATAGTAGTTTCATGACTTAAAATTTAAGTTCACTGAAATTGATGAATACAAAGAAAGAAATACTATATTTCCATATTATTACAGTATGAATATATGGAAGCTAAGAATAAACTGAGTCAGGAGTAGTTGAATTAAATACGTGTGAAGTGATAAAATGTACTTAAAAAGAACAGTTCACGGCTAGATTGAGTCCTTTGTTCAGTTTAGGATTGAGAGTTTTGATATAAACGGCTTCTTTATGGAGTGATAAATTTCAGTTTGAGTCACTGTCGATGATAAGAACTGTGTTCATGCTGTTACGAGTTGCAATAAGAGGAGATATTTGCTTGAACGCTTGACTGAACGCAGGACTACCAGTGACAACAACAGACAGTTTAATTCTCAAGGACGGTTTATTTCACGGTTCCCGATAAGGTCCCAGGAGTGGGGTAGTTGGAATTTGCCCTGGTTGTGGTTGATGGAATGCTGCGTCTGTGTTTCTACAGAAACAGTCAGTTTATAAAAAAGGGTAAATTTTACACTTTAGTGAAAAATAATTTTTAGACCGACGTTTTGGACTGGAGTCCTTCATTGGATTTTTAATTGGGGAATGAGATTTTAACGTGACACTGAAAAGCCCCTTTAGGAGAGTTTTCATTAGATATTATTATTATTATTATTGTTATTATTATTATTACTATATAATAGAACTTTTTTTATACTTTCCATTTCTGACTTCAGCAGTTTTAAATTTCACTTTTCTGATAAGTCCCCGTCCTAAGGTTTTAAAAACAAATAAGTTTAGTGAGAGATTATTACAACAGTTCGTTACTTGTTAAATATAAACATACGGATTAATAGATTGTTAATTTGCATGAAAACAGCTGAGGGATGATGTTTATGGTGAATTTGTGAATGCTGATCAGGTGGCTGGCGTGAAGGTAAGTTTTAAATTGACGGGTAGCTAAATTCTCCCAAATAAATTCCATAACTTTCGTGTTAACGAATTTACATGAAATTTCTTTTTCGTCTTTGGCAACTATCATCAATTCATTTTTCTCGCAATCTGTTTGCAAACTTGTATCATTCAAACATGCAAGTAATAGTTTTTAGTTGTCGATAAAATAATGTAAAAAATTTTCAAACATCACCAACGCAACATCATCATCGTCATTACAACCCTTTAATTCATCTTTAGCACCTTCATCAACATGACTTTCATCTTCATCAACATCACCTTCATCCTCTTTTACGTCTTCTTCATCTTCACCTTCACTTCATCAACATCACTTTCATCTTCATTAACATCACCTTCATCTTCAACAATATCACCTTCATTTACAACAATATCACCTTCATTTACAACAATATCACCTTCATTTACAACAATATCACCTTCATTTTCAACAATATCACCTTCATTTACATCAATATCACCTTCATCTTCATCAATATCACCTTCATTTACATCAACATCACCTTTATCTTCCTGAATGTCACCTAAATCTTCATCAACATCAGTTTCATCTTTATCAGCATCACCTTCATCTTCATCAGCTTCACTTTCATCCTTATCAACATCAGTTTCATCTTCATTAACATCACCTTTATCTTCAACATCTCCTTCATCTTCAACTTCACTTTAATCTTCATCAACATCGCCTTCATCTTCATCAAAATATTTTAGGTGCAGTTCAGGATTTTTATTCGTTTTTCGTCACAGTTTACACTGTTTCGAAAATTTATTGAGGTAAACTTTATTTATTTGAAATAAATAAAGTAAATTTATTCCAAAATACATTTGAGGTAAACCAATGTCGTTCATTGGACCAACTGGAGCAGGTAAAACAACATTACCACAAAAGTTTACTGTAATGTGTGATGTTAAGTACACGGAGAATTTAGATATATTATATGTTTAATGTTACCTTGTTAACAGCATACCTCATTTAAATTATCATCATTCTCAATATGTATCTGTTATCTCTAAGACCCTCTTTCCTTTTTCTCGTAGTGGACACGGTTTCCAAAATTGAGTCACATCCTCAAAGGTCATCGTCGAGGTGAACTGACAATTTTCACTGGACCAACTGGAGCCGGAAAAACAACACTACTAAGTGAAATGTCTTTGGACCTTTGTCTTCAAGGGGTAAGTATAAAGTATATTTTTTATGGCTACTGCGTCACTAGACGGTAGCCATTTTGTCCCCATCCAGGTAAGTGTAACACTACCACAGGAAGCCTAGGCAAGTCACCAAACACCACAGGAAGCCCGCAGAATTTTGAAAGATTGTTCGCCATTTATCACTCGATAATATGGTATTGTATTTTTGAAGCTACCACGTCGATAGACAATAGCCACTGTGTCGCCGTGCAGGTAAGTGTAGCACCACCACAGGAAGCCTAGGCAAGTCACCAAATACCACAGGAAGCCCGGATAATTTTGAAAGATTGTTCGTCAACTATCAGCCAATAATATTTCCGACTTGATTTCAGGAGTGTTTTTTATCAGTTCAAAACACGTGTGCCTTTCAGAAGTGTGCAGTTATAACTGCTACATTCTAAATATTTTAAATTTTCCCTTGCGAATCCCAATCCAGTAGTTTTTTTTTAAATAAAAGGAACAGTAAGAAATTGTCTTTTTTGAATCTATGAAATATTATTTTAGTAACTACACATCAATACACGGCCCCAATCCCCAGAGAAGGGACAAAAATCAAACTCGCGAGACTAGCTAAATGCAAAGCAAGCGTACCGACCATTTGATCGTGGGCTCAACTGACGTTAAAACATGATTGGTTTTAATCGTTGAACTCATTTGTCATAGGCCGCAGTAAAAAGAATGAGCGAACAAACAGAACCCTTTTAGTTGTTTTTGTTTTGTCCCCAGATAGTTTTGCTGAATCATTAAGATTTGAATGTTATGAAAGTATAACTAGTTTATTTGAAAACTGCAACATTAATCGATGAAAGATAGTCGCGCGTCAAAACGGGAGAGGAAGAAGTGAATCACATACACTGGTTGATTGAATATTGAGTCATTAACATAAAAATTAGAGTCATTACAACATTTTATAATTTCTTTAACTTTAATTAACTTTAATTTTATAATTTCTTTAACTATGTTAAAATCAATACTAGAAAATCTTTAAACAATATTTTAGTTGCAAAGTAATGAAATAAGTCGTGATTAATGTTAAAGTTTGTAGATGACATTTCAGTCATTTAAGTTTTTAAGGAATTAAAACAAATATTTTAATATACGATTCTACATTGAAATAAAATGATTTAAAATAAGGCATTAAAACACAGTTATCATTTGAGTAAAAGCAAACGTTATCAACTCAACGTGAGTATCCTCAGGTTTGGCTGGCTGGTTGTTTATTTTTGTCTTATGTGACAGTACTGCTAGGACAATAGACATTGTTTACGTGATGCCGTTGGAAAACAAAATTAGATGATAACAATGTTCTTTCTTGTTCAGATTAGGTCTAAGTTTCGAAATGAAAAGTGTTCTTCTAAAAATCCATGAACTGGTTAACGTCAAAATCTTCTACTAAAAAGTGTGGCGAGGATTGGCTGCAGAGTGGCGGAAAGGCTCTAAAGCAATAATTGTTAGAGATGTAAAGAAAAGAACTTTCTTGTTTCTATTTTAGGTGAGCACATTGTGGGGAAGCTTTGAAATCCGCAACGTGCGACTGATCAAGACAATGTTGAACCAGTTCGCTGGGTTGGTACATTACTGAATTCTGTGTCAGCTATGGATGACCGATATTTTGATGATTTTAGTGATGATGATGATGATGATGATAATGACAGTGATGGTGTTGAAAAGAAAGATGATGGTGGTTGTGGTATTTATGATGGTGTTGATGATGGTGATATGAAGATGATGTTGATGATGATAGGGATGATGATAATGATGATGATGATGGGGTAACTGCTAACCATGATAATATTGATGATGTTCATGATAAAGGTGATGATGATGGTGTTGATAGTGATGATGTTGGTGGTGGTGATGATGATGGTGTTGATAATGATGATGTTGGTGGTGTTGATGATGATGGTGTTGATAATGATGATGTTGGTGGTGGTGATGTTAATGGTGATGATAATGATAATGGTGATAATGATGATAATGGTGATGTTGATAATGGTGATGATGGTGTTGATAATGATGGTGTTGATGATAATGGTGGTGTTGATAATGGTGATGATGATGGTGTTGATAATGATGATGGTGGTGGTGATGTTAATGGTGATGATAATGATAATGGTGATAATGATGATAATGGTGGTGTTGATAATGGTGATGATGATGGTGTTGATAATGATGATGATGGTGTTGATGATAATGGTGATATTGATAATGGTAATGATGGTGTCGATAATGATGATGGTGTTGATGATAATGGTGGTATTGATAATGGTGATGATGATGGTGTTGATAATGATGATGGTGTTGATGATAGTGGTGGTGTTGATAATGGTGATGATGGTGTAGATAATGATGATGATGTTGATGATAGTGGTGGTGTAGATAATGATGATGGTGTTGATGATAGTGGTGGTATTGATAATGGTGATGATGATGGTGTTGATAGTGATGATTATAATGTTGATGAAAATGGTAATGATGATAATGGTGGTGTTGATGATGATAGTGAAGGTGATGATGCTTACAATGATGATGCTGATGCTGGTGGTTAAGGTAATGATTAAAGTAGCGAAGATTACAAAACTGTTGATGATGGTTGTGGTAATTAACATAGTAATAGTTATGATAACAATGGTCGTGTTGATAGTGGTGATGATAAAGGTGTTATTTAGAATAGTGACGACACGGATAATTGTGATGATGGTAATGAGAAAGTTTGCCACGCAGTTCGGTTGGCGGAGACCAAGGAAGTGTTGTAAACAAAAGCTTTAATTTTGTATTCCTTGGATCACAGCTCAAAATAGTTCCAAATCAATTTATGAATGATCCACTTATGAAATATTTTTACTGCTTTACTATTTACAAAGATTGTATTCTTTTACAAAATGAATGTGAAACACCCTCTTCGCTTAGAGCAGTACAAAATGTTTGAAGCCCTGGCCAGGCATTGATGTAACTTACTTTAAGGTGAAGGGCGAAGTAGCGTGCTTGGATATATTTAAATGACTTACTTGATACACTAGTTTTCTCGGCAGTTCAACACAAAGGGCAAATGTAATTCTTGTTTTCCACTCTATGTAAGATCTTGTATGGAACTCAATCAAAGTTACGATCTTTTATAAGCTCAAAGTCGAATCCTCAAAGTAAATTTATCTATATTCATCTATATTAATCTATGATATGTGTTTATCTATTTTTGATAATATGTAGGCTTAACCTGCAACGAAACATTCAACAGTTTCACTATTGGGCGGACAAATTTGAAGCGCTTCCTCTGTATTTTATGTCATTTTATGGGTCACAGAGCATAACCACTGTCATTGAGGTGAGTAGAAAGGCTTATTATTTATTTATTTATTTATTTATTTATTGAATAATTTGCCGAAGGCAGGTTTAAGTCCCCTACAAGGTAAATTACCCAACCCTATCCCCCTAAGACATATTGAAACCCAACCCACTAACATGCTCCAATGCTACAAAAGAGAAAATTTGATGAATATATATGGAAAAAAAAGTTAACATTTACATTTGGTTAATATATTAGGACAACGACATTTTACACAAATCAGTTTATAGGAACGGATGTCGTCTTGGTCAAAAACATTTTTTAACCTCACAAAGAAAAAAGATTTTAGAATTATATTGGGAAAATATATCGGGAAATTAAATGTAGAAACGAAGAAGTTTTTAGAAAAGAGTTTGATACCGTCGAGATTGACAGCGGTATTGTATGACGTACGATACGATATATTCAGAGCTCAAATACGGCTTTGGGCTTCGAAATCTTGATATTTTTTAGCAATCTATGTATTGCGAGGTTTTTTATTTTTTTAATTTTTTATAGTATTCAAAACCGCAAAGTAACTATATTTGTCGTATTGCTAATCATTCTAGCATCATAACCAACGTAATAAACAACCACTGAATGCAAATATTGAGCCACCGATCAATTCTTATCGAATTGTTAAAAACCTCAAACTTTTCTGAACTGCTCAGCTAACAGCTTAAAAAAATCTTCATATAGTTGTTCAGCTATGCCTAAATGTTCATAAAAAGTCAATTTAGGGTTCAGTTTTCCTTTGAGTTTAAAAAATAAACGTGGGCCTTTTGATTTACATCTTTTTCTCGAGTGGGGGGAGTGGGGGCACCCTACGTGATATTGATTTAAATGCCATATAAATGAAATGCTGCATTAGTGTTACATTGCAGTTACTCAGGTGAAGCCGGGTGTGCGCATGCCTGTAGGTGGTTTGTGCTTTTTACCGTTGTTACAATAGAAACAATTCGATAAATCCGTAAGTTTTCACTGTAGTGAAAATAATTCAAATTGACGGTTCGGACTGTAGTCCTTCGTCTGAACTCTTCAGTCCGAAACTGAATTTTCCTTTTTTTATGGTGCAAAATTTATCAAATCAAATCAATTCCAATTTTGATCGGGGTTTATCCCCGTACGGGGGTGGCCGGATTTACCTCTCTCTGGCAGCAATCTCTCCTACTCCCACTTTCCATCTCGCTCACTTCAATGTATCCTCTTTCTTCAAACTAACACTCTTGTTCTCCTTCTCCACTTGCATTTTCAATGTCTTCTTATAATATATCAAAAGAATAATTTAAATGTCGCACCTACTTACCCACCTACACACGGGTCCACCGACCCAATAATTTACCAACCCAACCACCCACCGGTCATACCAAAGTCGCCCCGGTATCATCTAAACAGCTCACAACTTACTACAAAGATTACAATAAAAAGTGAACCATAAGCTTACACTGATCTAACTTGTCCACTGTCCTTGTACGTGCTGCAACGCTCTCTTCGTCTGAAGACGTATATCTTCATTTTCATGATTCTCAAGAAGAACAAGTCGATCTCTGATTCCCAGCTGTTTAATATAGTTTGCAAATGAGCCCTTTTATTAAGGAGAAAAAAAATAGCAAGATTAACAAAACAGTTTTAAAGTGCCTATAAATCGAAACCAGTTTTTACATTTTTAAACAGCTCAACTCAAAAGTACTAAGTATAGAAAGTTTCAAAGAGGTTCCATAAAATTCTTCCGAGATGTAGCTGCCCAAATTTACCATGTTTTTCGCTGATGATTGGCTAGTTTATTATATATTCAAGGGATAAGGTTTGTCAATTCAGTGACGTAATTTTGTTCGCAAACTTTAAAAGCGACAAGAGAGAAAATAGCATCATTTGCTCAAATCTCGACATTGATTCAAAGCACGGAATTCAAACTCCAGTTGTTACAAGAACATAATCTTAATTTGGAAACATTTTATCACATTTAAAAGATTTTTAAAATTCTTTTAAAAAGATGTAGTGTGAAAAATATTTCACACTACAGATTGTAGTGTGAAATATGGTTAAAATGGAGCATAGCTGCGTGGTTCACCCTTTCAGCCACAGGCAGTTAACCATCATCACGATTCTCCTAACATATTTCATATAAAAATGATAAATGCGGTAATAATTAAGAATGATTTCATTAGGTAAAATAAATATTTTGTGCAAGATGAAAATTGAAATTCTCCCAAACTGCTTATATAAAAGGTATATGTGAGATTTAGTTAGGAGAATTGAGAAATATGTCAATTAACATGTTAAGGCCTAGGGTTTAACGGGTTAAGCATGTTCCTAAAAAGGCCTTGCTCTTGTGGCGCTGCTCGATCTTTTAAAACAAATAAAATGTATATTTAAGTATAAGAAGAACTCGAATAATTTCATGACAAATTTATAAAAAATAAATCATAAAAATAGAACGCTTCCGTAGATGTGCCAGCTCTAAAATGGTTGCAGATTTTACCCATTGAATTTATCATATAACTAATGATGAGTCTGAATCAAACAATTATTAAAAATGTCTGTCCTAAGTGGAATTTTGATGAAGTAAAAAAAAATTGAATGCGAACTAAAGTATGATTGTAAAATATACTAGTAAAAAACAACTGAGTACCTTCAAAGTCAAACTTTCGCTTTTCCACTTTTCTAAAACATTTGCAACAACAGTGACAGCTCCAACAGTTAAATCTGGACTGCAGGACGTACTAAGAAAGTCTATGACCAATGGTAAGATCTGAAATAAAAAAAACACAACCAAAACTGAGTTTATAAAGGGAGCCTGGGGACAGACTATTAGAGGAGGGAGACTGGAAATTAGGGAAGCGGGAGGAGAGCTAAGGTTGGACAGAAGAGGAACGAGTGCTAGCAACCAAAGCCGTCGTAATTATCTGCACCAACATTCCCAATCGTTTAATCTGCCAATCATCTCTTGAGTCAGTACCAACAGTGGAGAGACAAACAAATACAAAACATTAAAACTGCAAAGACTCCTGAATAATGTAGATAAAATTCGTAAGAATTTAGCGGATGATGAAAATGAGAATTACCGTCAGGGAAAGAAAAGTTCATTGAAAACAACTGAAACTTTATTAAACCTTACAAAAGAGTAATTCTTAATTAAAGTTTCACGTCTTTAAGAAACCAAAGTGTATCTTTGCTTTGTTTTGGCCAATTTACAAAAAGCACTAAGCACCGATGAGACTCTAAGAAGCCAGTCAATAATCATTACTTTATTATCATAACTATCACTATTTACTACATATATTACAATATATAAATCATTAATAATGCGTTGATAGTTATAAACTTTACCTCGGAGTTGACCAGAGTGAATGCACTCACTGAATCACAAGAAAGGTTTACAAGAAGTCTAATAACAGGCACCTGAGAAAACAACAACAATAAACAATTTAAACAGCAAGTAAAGAAGTTAACTAGCAAAAGATCAAACTTTCAAACTTTGATTTGAAACCTAGCCTTAACACCCAAGGTGACTCAGTCAAGGCTAAATTATGTATGCAGTTGATCTTAAAAAGTATTTCAATTCTTAGGATATCACGCAAGTAACATTTCAGTAATGTTTTTTAAGTATATAGCTGGTTGTACTCTATTGTATTCTGGTTGTATTGTATTCTTAGTTTGAGAATGACGCTGAAAAACCGCCGAAACGTCACGTTTGTATATTTTTAAATTTTTATACTTTTTATATTATTTTTTATAGTTGTTAAATGTGTTATACACTGTTGCAAGTTTTTATAATCAAAATTTTTAAAAAGTCACTGTTACTGCGGATTTTAAAACGCGAAAGTAAAGTTAACGTAATAATAATGATAAAAGACCGAAATTAACATAATTTTTCGTTAAGTCGATCAACAAACAAAAAAGACAACTCTTAACTCAAACAATCATAATAATGTCTTTATTATAACGTTACTAAATTTAGTTTTGTTTGTATTTCGTCTTCTGTTCATAATGATTTAGTGCCTACAGAGTGTTTCTGATTTTGAACTTTTTACTGGGAGCAATACATCGTATAGTACTGTATAGTATTGTATGACTTTTTGTAATTTAGATCTACTGATGTTCTTTGGATTCTACCTAGACTGAGAATTACTATGTCGTGTTCTTTGTTGTTGTATATTTATTTAATCTCTTTCTATATATTCTTTCTTCGCAAAACTTAAAGTATATACATTATATCCTTGTCATTGAAAGGCAAAAACTAACACTGACCCAAAAAAAATAACTAGTTCTTTTGCCGTTTGCGTTGTCTGTATCCAGGGTGAAAATGTGTGAATTAAAGGCATTGCTTATTAAGTTACCTTGTATCAGTATTCATTGAATATGTATCTATACTCACTTCATTCCTTTGTTTACAGGTTTAGACTCTGAGTTGCTGTTTTCCCTGGAGGTTTTAGGAAAACCCTTATTGTACTCAGCCTACCCCGGAGAGAACACAACCAGCTACTGCGGTAAGCCCTTCCAGGCCGCCATGTTATATTGCAACTACAGTGTGATCAGCGCAAACGAAACTTCCTTTGTTAAAGATATCGGTAGAGCCGAGGAGTCGCTTCTGGCAGTAAAGATTTACCATCAGTTGTG
>JAOBAY020070764.1:0-11767 GCA_025331085.2 Zoanthus sociatus | reverse complement strand
CTACTGGAGAAATACCGGTACTCGCAAATATTTGCTAGAGGATATTTTTTAGACTCGCAACTTCAAAAAACCACTCGAATTTCGCGAGTTTGCGAGTGCTAATTTCGAGCCCTGAAGACGTGTTTTGAATTGCCCTCTTTTATCTGTAACTACTGCAACGAAAGTATGGAAAATGTAGAAATTGGAAACAGGACTGAACGTTTTCTATCTAGTTCGGTTAAAGACCACAAAGTTTGGCATTAAATTCCTCTTTCTAATTTTCGAGGTTTCCAATTTACAACTTTTTTAAAACTAGAGTTTTGTTCACGTTATTTACTATTGGATTTCCATACAATTTTACAACTTCCATTTTGCGTGGCTAAAATGGCGTCGTTAAAATGGCGTCGTTAAAATGGCGTCGTTAAAATGGCGTCGGAAACCGTGACAAGGTCTTTTTTAAAATTATGAATCAGAATAAACTATGCTGAATGACTCAATGAGTGTTTCATTCAAGTGTTATGCAGTTACGTGGTCAATGACTATGATGATCGATCTTTGCGTGTTTAAATATTTTCGCGGGGTTCAAATGCGTGATCAATGCGGTATTTATAAGATCGGCGCAGACATATGTAGTGGGTCTTTTATCGGCACTTACAAGTATTCGTTAATAATTTTCGTACAAATATGCAAAGTTTTTTCATGACGTCATTGTTCCATGGTTCCTTGCACAATTTTTATGTTGTAGTGAATAAAGTGTTAGTTTGTTGTTGTGTCGAGTCTTGTTAGTATTCCTTTTAATAAAATATACACATTGCCATCACCTTTTATCCCATGCCTTAAAAAATACAACCAATCAGAGGCCTTGAAAGCCGTTGCATATTCTGCGATATCCAACGGGTAGTATCCAACGGGTGGTATTCCACCCGCCTTTCCCGCCGTTACTTGCGAGAGACTATAGAAATGGCGCCAAAACTGTGTGCATACGTTTCCGAAATAGCGCCAGAGTTGTCGGTCAACGTTGTGAGAGATTAAAACGTCAGCACCATCTGCGGTTTTAGTTATTCGTTCTCCACGCGGGGATAAATCAGTTAGTTGTATTTTTTAAGGCAAGAGATAAATTAGTTATGCAATGGTTTCTCGTAAGATACCGTGGGAAGGGCACTTGTGACTTGTATTTTCTTCTTATACAAGTGACGCGTGGCATATTCCACGGTATTCCACTCGAGACCATTGCATAACTAATTTGATTATACATTTTTGACTCAGGGATACTCTGTAGGAGTACCAGTGAGCTATAACTGGGACTTTGTCATTTGCATAAAATTTTGCGCAACAATGGTTATTGTTTCAAATCCTCCAGCCTGCTTTGCGCGGTTGGTTTGTATATAAAGTGTCTCGATCCTCAATGTTTACTAGTAATTATGGAACTGGTTCTCCTTCCTTTTACTGTTTAAGCAATCTTTCGTTCGACTCTTTGGTTCGTTTAGGGTATTGGTTTAATTGTATGCTACTATTAATGCACATTCGTTGGTAGGTAGGTAGTTTATTAATGAATTAATCGCAGCCAGCTTGGTCAGCCGAATTTTCGTTCGGAAATTTTTAAAAGCCGAACTGAGAAAAGCAGTGGGAAATCTGGGATAACTCTCTCACTTTCTGACAGGAATCTTTTAAAAACGACTTGTGTGTGGATGATGTGGAGGATGTTAGTTTTGCTCTGAATTGTAATTTTACTTGTGCGCAGTATCCGTGAGTCGTTTCATTGAGACTTGATTTATATTTGTTACTTCAGTCTTCGGTACAATTACTGAATTGTTCCTCAAGTTCTAGTATTTTCTTTTTGTGTATATTGAGTGGACATTTATTTCAAGTTTCTTTACATGACCTTTTATTTTCCAAGTATTCAATGAAATAAACTTTTTTTTTTAATCACGAATCAATTGATGTGAAAATCCGAAGAATCAAGTTTCGTTTTGAAAAGTGAAAGTACTCATTCATTCACTCTTAAAAGGATCAAAGATCAAGTGGAGAGTTTAACGCAGTTTGGCCTGAGGAATCATTAAACTTGGCAGCCGATGTTGTAAGTAGCACTGTTGGTTCAGTTTTGGGCTGGCTTTTGTTTTTTATCTTGTAAAACGATTTTCACCGACGCGAGGATGTGTTTTGGCAACCTCGTTCCCAGGGTCCTCTCTCCTTTCGAGAGAGAGAAAGAGGGGACCCTGGGAACGAGGTTGGCTTTTTGACAGTTGGTTATACAAGCAGGGTCTCACAATGAGGAGACTTGCCAGTCTGATGAACTTCACAACGGTTTCTTTTATTTTGTCTCACTTTCTCTATTCACTTCTGTGTGGCAACTAGTTTGGTTCTTTCTGTGTTAAAATCTTTTGCTTTGTTTCGGGGATATATTGATGAGTTTTCTATACTTATCTTACTCAATTTCTGAGTTTAATGTTAGTGTTTGCTATTAAATATGTGTAAGGTATTTACAGGCGGTTACTTTTGGCTATTGTCCATCGAATATGTTTGGTATAAGGTATTTTCAAGGCGGTTAGTGTTGTCTATTGGCTATATGTTTAATATAAAATATTTTCAGGTGTAAGGTTTGTCTATCGTCAATTGAATATCTGTAAGGTATTTTCAGGCAGTTGGGTCCAGTCCGAAACGTCAGTCTAAAAATTATTATTCACTACGGTGTAAAATGTATCCTTTTTTATAAACTATTCGTTAAAGGGATTGTTTTCACCTATTCTTGAATGTTTCCATAATGTTGTTGGATTGTCAGCACGGAGCCTTGGTTTTTTGTTGTTGAAACAACTGAGTTCAACTGTGAATTTAGTTGTTGAATGTTGCGAGGATGATATTGTATTCTCAACACCGAGTCCTGCTCTTTATTAAAGGAATTGCTTCCAGCTGTGAATTTAATTGTTAAATGTTGCGAGGATGATATTGTATTGCCAACACCGAGTCCTGCTCTTTGTTAAAGGAATTGCTTCCATCTGTGAATTTAGTTGTTGAATGTTGTGTGGATGGTATTGCATTGTCAACACCGAGTCTCGCGCTTTGTTAAAGGACTTGCTTCCAGCTTTGAATGTAGTTGTTAAATGTTGCGAGGATGATAGTTTATTGTCAGCATCGAGTCTGGCTTTTTGTTAAAGGAATTGCTTCCAGCTGTGAATTTAGTTCTTGAGTATTTCGAGTCTTATGTTCTGTTGCCAACACCGACTCTCATTCTTTGTTAAAGGAATTGCTTGAATTTAATTGTTGGATCTTTCATCGGTAAATGTGAAATATATCAAAGCATATAAACGTTTGACTCAACATATTGTATCAATAAAATAACTCCAATTTTTTTGTGAAAACCCTAAAAATACTCAATTGCCGATTTTGACCCCTAAATAATACTACTTGTATTCCAAGCACACCAATATAGGAAGTACCCCACAAGGATTGTTCAGAAGTTCATAAATTACATGTGTTGACGAAAGCGATAAGATGACAAAAGCGTCGTATTTGGATGTTAGTTCGTTTCATTCAGTTCAAAGTCACTTGAACCATTTTTCTGTAAGGGACCGGTCAGAAAGTAACTAAATTATCAACAAAAACATTACACCCTTTGTAGACCACCATAGATTATTTCAAGACCCCCTCTGGTATAATCCAAAAACTCGTTGTCGTTATCAACCATATTCCCCTTATCGTTTGCTCTTTCGCTTGCTTCCTTGGTTGAAGATCATCAATCTCTCTTTCCTTTCTATTAAATTGTTCAGGAGTTTGAAACAGACAAATGATAAAACCCATCTGCATTGTGATCAGGGTAATGAAGTCTTTCTTGTATGTAGTAGTTTTTGAAAAAAATGATTCCCAGTGTGTGGTTACAGAATGAGTACTGAGCCAATCTGACAACAAATTTTTCTTACCCTTTGAAAACTGTGGGATTTTGTTTCATAATAATAATAATAATAATAACAACAACAACAATAATAACAATAATAGTAATAATAATAATAATAATAATTTATTTTACGTCAATTGCGAAGGAAGTGGTTACCCATTTATCCTAGCCAGAGGCTCTAATGTTTAATCGCTCGACGGCTCAGATCTTGGAGTGAGAGTTCTAATTTGCAGAGGGAAGAAAACCGGAGTACCCGGCGTAAAACCCTCGGAGTCAGATTGAGATCGACAAATCTCAGCCCACATGCGGAGCCCAGGATTCGATCCCGGGTCGTAGAGGTGGGAGGCACGATTCATGACCACTATGCCAACCTGCACCCATCTGGATCAAAACATGTTTCATTCACCTTCCAATTACCCTCACCCCGGGGTTTTAGATGCTTTCTGACCGGTCCCTATGTTCGCAAATCATGTCATTTATTTGTTAGTTTTAGTATTTTACACCGGCTGTTTCTTTTCTTAAAGACGTTACCTGCGTTTTCGGTTAGAAATAAGTTCTTCAAGAAAAAGATTAATTTTCATTTGTAAAATGCCGGCACTCAACTTCTACCATCCTACAATTGTGTTCGCTTTCGAGGAAAAAACCCCTCTCACTTCTTCGACACAAAATTATCTTGTAATGACTCTTCCTTCACAACGTCTGTGTACTAGAAATATGGAAAACTACCAACTCACCGATCATCACAAACACCCTTGATTTGGAAAAGAACACAGAAATCTCTTCGCTACTTAAAGTTAAAAGAATTGCTTCGGACTTTAATTCAAAAGTTTAAAAGATCAAAAGGAGTTTTCTTTATGCTGGATATCCATTCTAGCTTGTAATCAAAGCAATCAACGAGTTTATTTCTCCGAGAGAAAATGAAAAAATCTTTCCAACTCATTGGTTTGATGATCGTAAAACTATTTACATGGAACACATTTTCTGAAAACAAAATGAGCTCGTGGTTGGGAAATTTTGCCACAATTTAATTCGTTTCACACAAGGACGCTGCCTGTTTCACTTTGTATGGTGAACACGACAAATTAGTTCATATTCAAAGCCATTTACATTTCCAATATGAATCCTTTTTGAATAAATAATTTTTATGTTTTCATCTTATCCTTCTTCCCAAAGGAAACGCCTAATAATGAGCATCTTTACACTGAAGATGATAAAGTAAATCGAAAACGTTAAAATGTATGAATTAAGCTAGAAATGCAAGCAAGTTAAAAACTATCTCATTATTAGTTAGCTTATGCATATTTTTATTGTATATACTTAGTATGTCTAATCCTTTCTCATGCAGTATTAGAGTCACTCGGTTGTTGAGCGTTTGATTTGTGTCGTTGTGTGCGGGCTCAGACTTAATACTATCTCGGTTTAAGCGATTTTTGTGCCCCTAATATGCCTCGACTTCATGCGAATGTGTCTAGTTGGTGACTAATTTTGCTCAGGGAAGTCCAAACATTGTAATATCGGTTATTTTCAGACTGTTTTGAGCAAATGCCACTGCTTTATCCAACAATTTTTTAAAGTTACTTTCAGCACATCGAATTGTACTTGTAGCACTCAATTTGTAAGTCAAATATGTGCTAAAACTAGATATTCTCATTTTAAGATATTAAAACATAAATGTTTTTAACCAAACAAAACTACTGAAATTTGTTTGCTAATGTAGATATATATACATATTAAAATAATGCTTGAAATCTTTATTCTCGATAACTAGTAGCTTTAACTTTAGTAAAGATCAAAGTTAAGTTTAGACTACTAGGTTTTGGTATCTGGAATCTGATAGTGTTGACGAAGAAAGTCTAACCACACTTTTTACAGATATTCAACCCACTTTAACTCTTGTGTTTTCTTTCCACCTCTAATACCACAGACTCCGTCAAAAGGCTTTGTTGAAACCAAGCTGTAGAGTTTCTTAGATTGGACTTAGAACGAGTGCACTTCTAACGTGACAACTGCAAACACTACACTTTCTTGATGGCACCTTGCACGGGCTCCCTGTGGATTGCTTGGGCTGTGCTTCACCAATGCAAGCTTGTCTTACACACGAACACCGCTGCTAAGCTAATTAACAGACTTTCAGATCACGCTACTATCGCATTCAACAAACAATGCCAGAACCAAATGAAGAAATTGCTATTTTTTTTTGTTCAGGTTTTCGTTTTGAATCAAACCATAATAATGTCGGTGGTTGTTTAAATATTCTTTGTCTGCATTAGTATTGGCGTTAGGAACTGGTCTTAATCTAGCATGGGGAGTGGGGTGGTGATTGTTTAAATATTCTTTGTCTGCATTGATGTTGGCTTTAAGAACTGCTCATAATTTAGCATGGGGGTGGGTTGGGGAGGTGTAATTCAAACTTTGAAGAAATAATATTTTGCAACTCTGTTTTACCTTAACCACAAAAAATTCATGCCCACCCCCTTGCTCGTAACGATAAAAATCCCCCCTCCCCCATCACTTTGTCAAAGATCTACGAAACCCTACAACCAAAAATAGAAGACCCTTTATCTATAACTGTCTAATATTTTAGGAAACCCCTTTTTTCTTGCTAAAAACATGTGACCTACCACTGTTCCACTACCCACCCCCACCCCCTGCTAAATTATGACTAGGCCTTTATAGCCTCGCTAAATTGATTTGGTTACGACGAGCTTATGATGCTAATTGTAATGCAGACAAAAAGATAAGAATTAATCGTTTCATTATTCAAAAGATCTTCGTAAAAACAGAGATATTCAGATTTGAAAATATTTGAACATAAAAATTATTGAAGAAACAAATTTATCGGGAGTTTATTAGCCAAACATAATTATTTAGAAAATATTTTGATCAATTTTCTTTAATAAATTTAACAGATAGCGCATTCCAGAACGCTCGAAAATATGCCTAGATTACGGTTCTCACATCACTTCTGATGACCATCAATTGAGTTATAAGTCACCTTACTAATTTAACTAAAGCTGCCTCCTAGCGAGTTTTTTATTTGCTACTTGATTACAATTAACCATTTAAATACTTAACCTACCTTTATCAAAACTGATTAGCTGGAAATTAGTTAACTTAATTTTAATACGCTGTTGTAACACTCTAGCCCAATTTATCCACGAAAACATTGTATCGAGATTAGAAAACAATAACCAAACTCGGGCAAAATAATTTTTTTTGTTAAAAAGGGATTTGTGGGTTTATCTCGGTGTAAGAACCTGTGGACTTCACGAGTGACGTAGAACAAAGAAAACAATAAAGTCAAAACAATAGATAGAACGAACATAATAGTGACAAAACAAAGAAAAAACTTCACAGGTTCTTACACCGGGGATGAGCGGGATTCGTTAATACTGGCAAGACAAACTAATTACATAAAGAAAAACAGCGTACATTTCTCGGCTTGTGGCCAGGTCCTTCTGATTGTAACAACTAATTCCTAGTAATTGTCTTGGCTAGCTGACCTGGTATTATTGGGCGAATCTTTGCTGACATCATTGTTTACCTTCTGCTTCATTTAATAGCATACAACTCTAGGTAGCTAACGAACAAACATAAGTATAACTTAAGTCTACGACTTGAGAAAACTTGTCAAACTAACAAAAAGATGAAAATGATGACGCTACTCAAGCAGTTTTTAACAAGATATGGCGGTTCCAAAATACTCAAAACAGCTGGGTGGCAAAACCGTTAATTAGCCATACATTCTTTTTAAAATCTCCATTAGATCACAGAAACAGTGTTTAGCATATCACTCATGTTTTCAGAAAATGATTATTTTAAAAAAAACACTCAATATACAGTGCTTCAATTTTTGCAACCTTACTAGAAACTGGTGCACATATGCTAATGAAGGGAAAAATGTAAACAAAGATCCGCCTATAATTTAACTTCAAAACGAATTGTTATGACGCAGTATCTATCTACAGCTCCAATTTAACAACAAACCAAGAAAAAGACAGTGAAAGTAAATACCTTGAGAGACAGTAGCGTTTATAAAATTGCAAACGCAAGTCACTTCATCTGGTTTTCACACATTCACGTTCTTTTCACTAAGTACACAATCTGAAAGGTAACAGATGTAGCTACAATCCCCGACAAAAATAAGTGAAACACCCCCCTCCCCCTACACAAAGTTGGTTATTGGGTGCAAAAACATGCCAATTTTTCGTGCTTGCCGAACAAACAACATTGGAAGGGGGTGCAGAAGTGTTTCACTATTTTTGTCGGGGATTGTAGGTCTATTTCACAATGAAAAAATCCATTTAGTATTTGTAGGTCAACTGTTTTAAAAATTAATGTTAGAAAATACCTTTGTTACGTTGTTTATCATAAGACTTGACAAGCCTGTCTCAAGTATAGGTTATTAGCAATATCCCTCAGAAATAACAGTTTTGACTAACTCCCGGCCGGAGTATAAGTGCTGAATTGAGTGCCCAGTAGCTCTGCTGAACTTAGCCATAGGAATCACACTGTAAACAAAGTGCTGGGCCAACTATAGGCTCAGTTTAAAGTATTTATTCTTCTCCGTTTAATATATATCATTACTGATCTTTAAAACAGTTCATATAGAAATATTTTGGTACCTCAGGAGATCTCACTTGTATTTTGCTAGGGTTTTATTGTAAAGATGACGTTGGGAACTTACTGACATAAAGAATTTAACTTGCATTTTTGCTGTTGTTAAAAATCTTGACTTTGCAATTTTCACTTTGTAGAACACTACAAAGCCATACCTATGTGTTATAACTGACAAAAAAAATTCAGTCATGAGTCATTGAATGACCACTGTTATGATCGATGTGTTAAACTTCGAATTTTGGGTTACAAAGTCGTGATTTTTAGCGAAAGCTGTAGGGGACGCTACAGCCGCGAAACTAGGTGTAGGGGACGCTACAGCAGAGCAACTACCCGTAGTCTTTTTTTCCAGCACAAAATTATTCATTGGGATTTATCAACTTTGAGAGGAAAATTCTAAAGAGGGATTAAAAAAAGAATGGGGCAAAAAGATAAGAAATAACGGCAAACGACGGAGCTTCTCTATCATATGTTGAAGACAAAAACCCAGACGTATTAAAACTTTTAACTCATATCTACTTGCAGTGTTTAACTTCTAATCTATTAAGCTGCGTTTGATATAGACAACTAGCAGTCCCTATTTTTTCCTCTTTAGTTCGTTCAAGCCGGTTAAGCAAGATGGTGGACTAATAAACGCGCGAAAACTGGGGCGAAGACAAAAAGTAACAAGCAAGGGGGGTAGGGGTGGGAGAGAGAAAAAAAAGTAGAAAATAGAAAAATATTTTTCTCTCTTTCCCACCCCAACCCCCTTGCTTGGTATTTTTTGTCTTCGCCCCAGTTTTCGCGCGTTTATTAGTCTCCATCTTGGTTAACCGGCTTGGACGAAATAAAGAGGAAAAATAGGGACTGCTCGTAGTCTACGTTTGGTACTGCCTGACATAAGACCAGTTTTAAATTCCTGGTTGCCGCTAATTTAAATGAATGCAGAGTCTTTGTGTAAGTTTTAGCCTCGTTTTTACTTGCGAGAGAGAGCGAGAAGTCACACGTCCAACAATACACAGTTGTTAGTAGTGGAAAACTGCATTGACATTTAGGAATATTTAACCTTATAGTGAAGCTATGGCCGTACAAATTGAGTCCGCTGTCATTGTAGAAAGCAGCATCTGCAAATTCACACCAACAATACACAGTTCTAAGCAGTGTAAAACTGCATCAGCATTCAGGAATCATTTAACTTCATACTGTGGCTAAGAATGTACAGTTTGGATCCGTGTTCGTTGTGGTCAGCGGTAACTGGAAATTCGAAAATGGTATATTTTCTTTCCTATCTTTCTAATTTCTATTCTTTTCTTCAGGAATTGGTTAAAAACAGAGAAGTAGCGACTGCAGAAGTTGTTAGTTTTTATTTTCTTAATTTCTTTATCTTAATTTATGATTTTCAACCAAATCATTAGACTAGTACAACGAACTTGGACAATAGATTTAAAATTGCGCAAAATAACCGACCTTTTGGAACCATCATGGTTCCGTTTTCTTAAGTGACAACAATAGATGTTTTTTAAAAACTAATTCGCATATAAACAAAAATAGGAGCAACTTTAGAATACCCCGACACTGCCGTTAATATAATTCTGAGCATTTGTTTTTAGAGAACGACGTATGCGCAGAATAAATCATGTCATTAAAGACGGTGTCGGAGTATTCTAAAGTCTAGCCCAAAAATACGAAAGAAAAAAAGTTCACGTGCATTTCTTTAAAATTTCTATTTTTATCACTTGAGAATTGAATTTTTCACCTAGAATCCCGGAATGAGGGAGGAAGGGACGGGATAGGAAGGGGGGGGGATTTCTTGCCCACATGAGGTATACAGGTGTACCGACAAATCACCACTTAAAGTTCGCCACAAATCGTATACGTATTCTGAGATGTTTTTATTCGATCTGAAATAATAATTATGACCTTCTTACTCGTGTTCCTAAATTATGCAATCATTATCAAATTGTAAACAAATAATTCATAGATTAAATAAACTCAAAACTTACTTCTGTGGCGAGTATCCGATCAAATAATTTCATAAAAGTCCTGGTTAGCAATTCACTTATCTGTCTCTGGTTAGCAGTTCAACTGACGATAAAAACTGATGCGGTGTTTAATTACGGTTCAATCAATAAAGTGTAAACGGAAATGTCAATCATTCAGAAATGTATCATGCAAATAAAATAAATGAACGAAAGTTTAACTTGATTAACTAGTTTTAACGAAACATTACCAATGTACTATGTAGTTCAGCTCTTAGCTATTCTTCGTGTTACGTCATAGGCATCAAGAATTAGAATCGAAATTTAATTTTGAATCCTATTTACTATATTATTTTATATGTTTTAGGAAACTATGGTTAGAAATATTTTCAATATTATTTTATAAAAATTTTAAACTTGCTCGATAATTTTTCGCCGAGATGTGGGACGCTAGCTACGTCACACAACGCTGAGTCACGTAGGCTAGCCTTCTTCAGTTCCTTAGATTAAGTCGGTCAAGCGGAAAATGCTAGTAATATTAGGAGTAACCTTGGTTTTTAAGTTGCTATGTGTTATGGTATTGTTAGGCCTGATAATTGTTTTAAAGTCGCCTTAATTTGGCTTAAGTCTAAGTTATCATTATTAGGACTTGTCTTTAACTCTTTCTATGTGGCAGTAATATTTGTAGGTCTACTCAGAGCCCTTCAGTCCCATTTTGATTACTGTGATATTGTATGGGGAAACTGAAATAATACTCTTGCGACAAAACTCCAGAAGCTACAAAATCGCGCAGCCAGAATTTTGACTTTTTCTAATTACGATTCAGACCGAGAACCTCTTCTTGAGCACCTGGGTTGGAAAAAGTTAGCTGATCGACGGAAATCCCACATGGCTATCATGGTTTACAAATCACTAAACGATTTAGCACCTGAATATCTCAAAGCTACGTTTGTAAACCGTAGTTGGCCGTAGTTGCATTACCGATTATATATTGAGAGACACATCGAACAAACTCGCTGTTCCAAAACCCAGCACATACTATCTAAAAAAGTTTCCAATACAGCAGTGCGGTGCTTTGGAACAGCCTGCCTCTAGAACTCCGTCAAGCTAAATCTCTGAGCAGCTTTAAATATGACTGTAGGGATTGTTTTGGCTCTTTACAGGGCTCTAAATTGCGACCGATGCGGTCGCATTAACGACTAATTTTTCCTTTTGCGACTAACACTTTAACAGCGGTTGCAATTTTGGGACCAATCTTCATCTCTGACAGCTAATAAAGTAAAACAAAAATTATTCGCCAGAAGTCACTATCTTACTACTACTT
>JAOBAY020070744.1:0-11768 GCA_025331085.2 Zoanthus sociatus | reverse complement strand
GCCTAGACTTTGCTGAGCTACCCACCGGTCATTATCTGCTTTTAATATCTGATGACTACTCCCGCTACCCACCATAATCATCTTCTTGGTGCTTGAATATCTTCAATATAACCACCATCTTTAACATCATATCATCACCCCACACACACACGCCATCATCATCTTCATTGTAATCAGTGTAGATTAAATGATTTTGCAAATCATTAGTCGTATAAAACGTAAGACTCTCCAATTCCATTGATTTTATATGTGGATATTGATGTTGTTGTTAAATATTTTTATAGGTTTGTGATGCACTTCAAATACTGATCAATGTTTTCTTCGTGTACGTGAAAAAGTATAAATTTTCAAATGAAAATTGTCACAAAAAATACTCGCTAGAACACCAACGCAATACAAAGAATAAGATATTTTTTATTTTTCTATTTTCTGTTCTATATAAATATAGAGATGTATAGTTCAAATATTACAATATTGAAAGCTTTTGTAGATTCAGAAAAAATAAAGAAAATCAACTTGTTTTCCGCACCTCAATCATATTGTTCCTCTCGATCAAAGTCGTTTTACCAGTACAACTTTTTCTGTCGACTATATGATATGATATGATAGACATACAGGTTCTTCCCTTGGGGCTTTAAAAATATATACAAATGATGTCAGACAGTTGAGGGTCTTAGAAAGTCCGCTGGAACAGCTCACTTGTTAAGGCGCAACTTGGCAGCCGATAAGAAGTGCCCTAAGTGGAAGAAACAGACCACACAACACAATGGATCACGACCCTATTCTTTGCGACAAGTGTATGGGTTCTTTTAAGTCCTTTCTTTTTTCCCGTCTTTTTGCCTTTCCATTGGTGGGTGTTGTTCTTCGTCATGCAACACTGCACACGATCATTTTTAAACCTCTCTTCTCATTGGTTCATTCAAATTGTCACGCGCGCGTGATTTGAATGAACCAATCAGAAGACAGGTTGCAAAATGACTGTGTGCACTGTTGCATGACGAAGGACAACACGCATCAACGGAAAGGCGAAAAGCCGAATATTCAAGTTTTTTCGACATTCGTTGGTCGAGTCGGCAGCTAAAAAGGTTTATGTGCAGTGAAATTTATTGACATTTGCAGGGATGGCGATTTTATTGGGATTTAGGCCGCTGTTTTGTGTCAGGGAGGCATTTTATTGAGGAATCTGTGACTGGAAACACGTCGAGTCTCCAACCTTCCCAATTTTATAGAGTGTGAAACTTTCCTTGCAAAATGCAATTCGAAGCCTTAAAAGAAATGGGCGAAAACTTTCAGCAGTAATAAATGAGAGGCAAGAATGAAGTGAGAAAACTTTATTGCTCGTAAATCAATGAATTAGTGTAATTTCCACACATTTATCAAACCCTCCATACTAAGTCTTTCTTGTATAAAATAAGTAACAGTGAGTCTTCATGTGTATGCGTATATGCATGACATATTCATCATATTCACAATAAAAGCTTGGGCTGCCTGTGGTTTGACGTCTCAAGTAAACGCGATGCTTATGCCCTCTAGTAACTCGGGTTGTACCTGAGCTAAAACATACAGCCTCTGGTTGGATTAAAACCATATTGTACTCACGTTAGCAATGTGATGATTAACCCGGGTTGGATCAAAACAAGACTCAACTCACGTTACCATGATAATTAAGCAGGGTTAGTTTATGCCGTGAAAATGTTATGTTTTGCCAAAAGCATTAGACCAGCGGTCGAAAGCTCACTTTTGTTTAAAACGTTTAACTGAACCACGTTATTAACGATATTTGTACACTAGCATTCAACAATCAGTTCTTTTTCTTCCATACAAAGCCGAAGCACCTGAAATATTGGCCCGCCCATCCTATGGGATACCGCAAATAACATTAATTGATGACTTTGTATTCCCTAAACAACACCAAAATGTACAATCTTCAGTGCTCCACTATCTTGCTCTCCATCCGATCCCTTGGAGGAAAAATAAAGTGTTAGAAGCAGTGAAAAATGTGGTCTGTTCAAACACAATGGACTAAACATTCGTTTCTATTGGAAACTTTAAATTTGAAAATAGAATCCCTTTTAGGACCTTTTTTAAATGACAATTTTGGGATGATTCCAACTTATTTACAATTTAGCTGTCAAAGGGGTTTCGCGTGTTTTAAGAGAATGAAAAACTTTGACTTCCCCTGGACGGGGCACTAATTCACCAAAGGTTAGTTTCCAGGAGATGCTGGTACTCTATTTACTAATCTTGTGGATTAGACACCAATCCATCACAGCTTAGCTTCCATCAGATTCTAGTAATTTACTGACCTTGTGGACTAGGCACCAATCCATCACAGGTTAACGTCCATAAGAGACTGGTACTCTATTTACTGACCTTGTAAAGAAAGCTGGGTCGTCTTTGTTCAAATCTCTCAAGTGACGGCGTTTGAATCTCAAATTCTGTGCAATGACTAACTTTGAAACGAAAAAAAGTGGCTCTCGAGCACTCCACCAAACAGGTAACTTCTTTTGGATTAGGGCGGACGTGGTTGGCGCAGTTGGTAAGATCTCTGCTTCCCAACCATAAGGTCCCAGTTCGATCCCAGCAGTTTGCTGAGATTCGAATATTTGTGTGATCTTTCCGCATAAGCCAACTCAGCTTTCCATCCTTCCAGGGTAGGTAAATGAGTACCAGCATCTGCTGTGAGCTAACCTGCGATGGACTAGTGTCCCTTCCGCTTAACACTACAGAAACCGGAGATAAGCGCCGGCTCCAAAGGTCACCTGCATGGCTCCTAAAGTATTTAGCTAGGGGTTTCCATTTGGAATAGCTCAAAATGTGAAAAAGATGCAGCTTTTAGCTTCGCTTTCTTGACTTGAATTAAGTTTACAGTTTCTTTTTTATTTACCTCGCCATCTTCGATGTCATTGTAACCAAGTCCTGAAAGAGAGGAATGAATTGTGTAAATAAGGTCCTTACTAATGCATGTTAACTCTTAAATATAAAATAGCTCAAAAATCAGTATTAAAACTTCAGTATGTAAAACTGTAAGTGCTTGAACCGGACAGTCAAACTTTGAAATTATGTCTGTAAACTCTTCACATTCTACACGGTCCACGAGACACACTCAACTACGTATTATTTAATGTGGCCTGTCTTTTACTGCTGCTAACTCTCATAGCTTGAATTTAAGTCTCAGATTGTAGTTCAAAATAGTCAATGTCACTAACTCATGCCTACAAGGACATAAGGACATTTGAGACGTTTTGGGGGTTCCCATGCTCGTTGCTTTAACTCTCCCTAACTGAAAAATAGACAACAGGTCCTACATGAAATATCAAGTCAGCAAATCAATAGTTTACAGACAAATTAAGGGGCAAACGTCTAAAAAGTATCAACTCGCTTCGTAAAGCACCTTCTGCGTATAAAGCTGTCTGCTCTGTTTGGCTTGACCGCTGACCATCTAATAACGTTTCATCGTGAGCCCCATCAACGTCGCCTTCATGAAATCGCTGAGTGGTGTCCACTCCTCCCAATTCATCCACTTCCTCATCTTCGTAGGATAGATCATCGTCGTAAGAATCTCCGGTGTCTATTTAAGTTCAAACATAATAAAGAAACATCTCATTATATTTCATTATGTAAAAGATACATATAATAACCAAACTCATAAACAGGTCAAAAACATTGATTTCTTTAACTTTTAGAAAGCGTGACTTCATGTTGTGTGATATATTTAGCATCCAACATCTCGGCAAAAAATAATCCAGCGAATTTAACTGTTGATGAAATGACATTGAAATATAACTTAAACCATAGTTTTACTAAATATACAAAATAATAATGGATTAAAAACTGAATTTTGATTTTAATTTTTGAGATCAATGACATTGCATGCCAAGGAAGAATTCTTTAGCGAATAACAGACTTTGACTCTTTTGTGTCTTTTGTGTCTCTTGAATTCCTTTGACTTTTTTTTTGAGTCAAAAAAGACTCTTGCGTTTTTTTGTGTTGGAATCTTCGACTCCCCCTGGACGGGACACTAATCCATCGCAGGTTAGCTCCCAGCAGATGCTGGTACTCATTTAGCAACCACGGAAGGATGGAAAGCTGAGTTAGGTTATGCGGAAAAAAACGGTCGCACAAATGTTCAAAGTCTCAAATAAAACACTCCAATAAACACAATAGTAGTTGACTTCCAAACAAGAAAATGATTAAAACTTAAAGCATATTTAATCTCGCTCGACTAACTATGCTCAAAGCAGGTTAAACATTATACACTGCAAAAAAGCTAAATCTTTTACAAGCAAAATGGCCCATGGAGCAAGCGCTTATCTTCGTTTTTTGTAGTGTTAAGCGGTTGAAAGTCTTAACCGCGGCCATCATTTAAAACTTTTAGGCTACAAGAGAATTTGAATTCAATGCCTCTGCGCTGTTGGTGCAGCGCTTTTACAAACTGTGATATTAAGTCACAAATGGTAGCAAAAGACATTTTCAGTAAAACGAGTTTGTTTCGCAGTGAAAGCAGTGACATTGTCAGCAATTTTTGCAAGTAAAACATTTGGAGTAATAATAAGTTTGGAATCAGGAAAGCTCGAAGCGACGATGCAACCTGCAATGACTTACATATTGAAACTAGCTCTCCAGGGAGCCAGTTATCAACATTTGGATGGAATTTTTTACAACATTAAAACATTTTTTTTAATACTCACATAGATTTTAGATTTCATGAATAATGAATGTAACAATATTTTTAGACGGAATCTTGAAGTAAAATGTTATTGTTATCATAAGTTTACAAAACAAAGAAGGTTTTTTAATGTTAGTCTGAACCCTGGTAATCATTAATTGTTTTCTTTAACAAGCTTCTCTGCAAAATATTTATTACCGTGCCAAAGCCATAGGCCGCTGGTACGGTCTTAGAATGCAATGTCGATGTTACATTTGTGCCTGTGAGCCGCAGCCCGAAAGTAACGTGGGCTCTGTCCATGCCGGGCGGCCAGCGATTACTTAGCGATAAGATTCGAGAGCATGGACTAAACAGATTTGATAATACTGCAAGCCAGGCACGGTAATAACCACGAAGTGGTTCTAGTTTAGGTATAGCCTAAAAAGAATTTTTCTAAGTCGTTGAACCTTTTATATTCTCCATATTATATACTACTATTATATTTTCTAAACAATTACTACAATATTTTTCCAATTACTGTAATTCCAATAGCAAGGCCTAGTACAATGGGCTTACAGTTTAACGTCCTTATCCGAGAAAACGTGAAAGTCTAACTATTTGCAGATGTTAGAGCAAAGGCAGCACCTTCTCCTCAATTATTTTAAGACCCTGAGTGTAGGTCCGGCAGGGAATCGAACCCGAGCTTCCCGCACGATAAACTGGCGCCTTACCAACTAGGCTAACCAGGCGGCGGTTAGCAATAACTCGGCAGTACTTTCTATAGTTAGCATTTTCATTCCACGCTTGAGCACAAACCTGACGTTAAAAGTTCGTTGTCAATTTCGATTGCTCTCTGTTTTGCAACTTCAGCCAGACCTTGATTCCCTACGTCTACTGCAAGGTGATGAATATCCTAAAGGATACAAACGTTTTGTTACGTTTGCTAACTTAAAGTCTTTACTGTCATCGTTCCCTCTACGTCGTTCCGTATTGGTATTGTCCCACGTGAATATAACACAATAGCAAATGGTGGTTAGATAATGAGATTCAAACTAGATTCTAATGAGATTCTTTAGTATAACTGACCACCAGGTGCCCTGAACTGGAACCTTATGAATACCACCATTAGCTTTTGATTAAAAAAATATTTACTAAAATTGTCATAATGTTTAATTTTTTGTAGGAGCGGTTATATTTTTAATCAAAAGTGTCAAGAATACTGCTGTGTTTTCACGCCACAGACAAACTTCAGGGTAACTTTAGTGTACTTTATTTTAGTAGAGAGATCCTTGATAGATGGAAAATCTCAGGTTACAGCATCCTGGAGTATTCATGTTGCCAGCTCCTGGATGGTTTCACCTGCTTTCTATCCATATTGCTCCAAAATTTAAAACGCTCTTTTACAATAAAATGAACAGTCTGGTCTGAACTGCTCTAACAAAATTTGATACCGGTATTTGGTCGAGGCTAAGGTTGTTAACATCTTTTGGAGGTGTTGTTGGCAGAACAGATTCGTAAGAAGTTTAAACGTAACTGGCATGTCGTTGGTTAAAAACACATGGGAGATTTTCTCTTCTGGTAATGAATTTTCTTGGATAAATTTTTTGAAATTTGTCCAGTAATCTGACAATAGTTCTGCTGGGCTCACCTAATGATATATAGTTAAGAAAAGATTTGATGTATCCGGTCTGTGAAATGGTATGCCAGTTGTGAGAATGTCGATGCATTGCTAAATAAATAGACAAAGTAAACTAAAAATTTCGCCATACAGCACGATCTAAATCTGGCTTTACATTTGGCCAAAGGCCTTTTGACTGTTAATTCAGTCCTCCTCAGTGGCACAATGAAAACATTCCAGCCACAGCAATTATATACACCAGAGAAAACTAACACGGATTTATGGGAGGCCTGTGCGTAATGCATGCACAGGGATCCACCTTATTTAGCCTTCCGTGCTAAGTCGTACTAAGTCGGTGAGCCCAGAAGAATTGCCTTTTCATCCGCAATGTTGCCGGTAATAAGGTAGCAGGAAACATAAATATTATCTTTTTTTGTTTTAGTTTGCTTACTAAAGTACTTAGACATACACTGTTTGTTAATTCTTACCATAAAAAGATCTTTAGCACCAATGTCAACAGCTAAAAGGAAAGCCTTCTCAAATCTCTGGTACCTGAAAAGCGTTTGTTTTAAAAGAAAAACATAAAATATCTGCTTACTCTAAGAATTTAAAGGGCTTCAAATAAGCGACTGGAAAAACCAATTTTTTATCATTTAATTAAACACTAACGAAATATCAAGTGAGTCTTCTCATGAAAATCTGATGTTTTTACACGTGTCACACTGCAAGTAAGATCCTCTCTCAAGAAAATAAATGCTGTATAACAGTGACTTTATTTAGATGTTATGTCATCTCAAGCTGGCAACTAGTTGGGGACACCATATGTACCACTCTAACGTGGACGAGGACCTTTCACATGACAGACACACAAGTAACCACAGAAGTCTCCGACAGCCTACAACTTTAACTCCTTATCCGAAATGACGCATAAGTCTGACCATTATTGCAGATGTTAGAGCAAAGGCAGCACCTTCTCCTCAATTATTTTCAGACACTGAGTGTTGGTCCGGCCATGAAAAAGCGACAATGCAACATTCTTAACATATTTTGGAAAAAAAATGAAATACTTAATCTTTATGATATCTACAATTAAAAAGAAGTTGTATAGGAAAAGACAAGAAACAAGTTCTACTATGTTTTCAACAGAATTAAGGGTTGTGTCAATAAACAACAAAAATAAACTGCGTGCAGAAAAAAGTAATTCTAAAAATAAACCTTTACTTTGTTTGATAATGTGAAGAAACAACGTAACATGTATTCAATTGATTGTTCCAAAACGTCTATTAACATAAAAATAAATTTACCATAGAGTTAGTTCAGCTATTTCTAGCT
Source organism: Zoanthus sociatus (assembly GCA_025331085.2). NCBI lineage: Eukaryota > Metazoa > Cnidaria > Anthozoa > Zoantharia > Zoanthidae > Zoanthus > Zoanthus sociatus. The sequence goes on along the minus strand of JAOBAY020070744.1, from coordinate 4,170 downwards.
TATCGCATTCCTTTACTAAAAATTCTATTCCTGCTATTCCTCGCCATTTCGCCGGCTATAAATAGTTTTATAGGCAAATATTTCTAAATAAATAAATAAATAAATAAATAAATAATTAAACAAATTAATTAATTAATAAATAGATAAATAAACAAATAAATAGTTCAGGATTTTGGGAATCTCACAATTATGCGATTTCGCAAAATTGGCAAAAATTTTGTAACTGTATTTCGCTTTTTCGTAAAATTCATAAAAATCACTCATATGGAAATTAAATAACACTTTTTTAATTTTATTTGAGAACTGTGTAAATATAAGCAACTTTCGTATCTCTTAAAACCAACTTCAAACCCTTGAAAACATGCCACTTTTAACGTAGTTAAAATTGACTCAGTCGCCATTTTGCTTTAATAATCAGGCCTTTTTGGTGCAGGAACCTTGTTTAGGGTTTAAAAAATACAAACAAACGCCAATTGGCGATTCCAACCGGCCAATTAAAGTCCTATGTTTTTTTCTTTTTTTAAAATACTGTTGCAACATAAAATTACTTCAGCTTTACTTCACTCTTGCCTGTTTAAGATGTGGCTCACTCTACCTGTTCGAGTACAAGTTACTACAAGTGACAGTCGAACCCTTTATGGTTCCGTATAACAGCAGCTGTAATTGCAGTGCTTTCAATAAGCACCGACGTCCGACGAAGAGCGTCGGTTACTTCGATCAGAGACGTCGGCTACTTTTTCCCTAAATCGAAGTAAATAAAGAAAGATACTTTCAAAAAAAATTAAAATTTATTTTGATGGGCTTGGACGTACTTTTTACTTGTCACGCTGGAAATATCTCTTCAGAGCTTCCAAATTTCAATTTCTCCCTTCCTTCCCCCCTTCCCTAGGAAAAGGGCCCTTACGGCTCATTGTTTTCGCCTACTCTACTCAAACTGGCTGTCTACTTCAAACTTTATTGAAACCCCTGAATTGAAACTAAAATGAGACTACTGATAACACTCTTGAGGACCAGTGATTTTTGTTGTTCACTGGTCCCGCGACAAGTGAGGTATGATTGGGAAAGGCAAACCATAATCATTTCATGGATGATGATTTTCTCATTTTATGATCCTTATAAATCTACCTTAACAGGTGATGAAAGAACCTTCTGGATAGCCGACTGATCTGATCTCTGAACTGCAGTACTGTTACATCGGACAGCGGTCTGCTCGGAGCATAAAAGCAACCAAGGGTATCTTCTAGAAGACCTGATAAACGTAACAGTTGCATAAAAAAATAATTACTGCACTTTATTTTAAACTGTATGAAGCATATACAATAATCATTAACTAAATCATATTGCCATTCAATAGCATAACTTATAATTTTGTACAGCGGTTGGTCAAGATGGCGGTGTGTTTTTTACTAGTGGCTGCGAGTTGACAAAAAATCTTCTGTATCATTATTTCTGTGTCATATTGTTTTTGTTTTCTGTATTCAATGCTCACCCGCTTTCTTATTCATGCCCTGCCAAGTGTGAAATTTTTGATTTTTGCTTTGTTTGTTTTTGTTTGTTTATGTGTGTATGTTCCAGTATTCCTGTAGAATTTCATTTGGTACATGACCTTCCACTTACTAAATTATATATTATAATCACAATAATGGCTGCCTAGATTCTTGCCATTCTGGTTATTACAGGTAGCTAGTACCCAATTTTCATTATTTGCAGAGAATTAAAAATAATAATAATAATAATTTTACATTGCTCATGTAACTAAAGTCTGTAAAATCTATCTGTAATTCAGAGTACAAAATTTATAAAGGTAAAAAAAGGTAAAAGTTTGTAACGTCTCTTACACTGACTCACCCAAAACAAGCCTTCTTACCTTCTCTTGTGGAGTTTAGAGGGAGCTTGAGTAAGAAGGTCATTATGAGATTCATGCACGCAAAGCAAGAATTTCCTTCCGTGTTCCAGTTCATGCTGCTTAGAAAATTTACTGCCTGAAAAAAAACAAGTTAGCTACTGGATTAACCACCGATTTGCAAGATCTTTGTATGGGTTGCTGAAATCGTATATTTGAATACACCATCCACACACAGACAAAGAAGAGATTTTTCTTCAAAGGAGAACTGAACCCTAAAATTGACTTTTCATCGTTTGAAAATTTAGGCACAGTAGAACAATTATATGAAGTTTTTTTAAGCTGTTAGCCGAGCAGTTCAGAAAAATTTGATGTTTTGCAACGAATGGACAAAATTTCATCGGCAGCTCAATATGTGATGTCAGCGGCTGTTTATGACGTAGGTTACGATATTAGGATGATTAAAACGAGGAAAAAACATGGTTACTGTGCGGCTTTTAGCTGGTATTAAATAAAAAAGCTTTGCAAGACCTAGATTGTCCAAAAAATATCAAAATTACAAAGCGAACTGCCATATTTATTCTCTTAATATCGTAACCTACGTCATAAACAACCGCTGACAAGCTTATTTGCGACCACGGTATCGAACCTTTTCTTGAGAGTTTTCTTTTTCCATATTAAATTTCTCAATGTTATTCGACTAATTTAAAAAAAAAACTTCACAGAGTTAATCTACTACACAAATATATTAAAATAAAATAAGGTTAGTTTTAGCATTCAGTTCTCCTTTAATAATAGGGATTTTTCACGTCAGATCCGATATTCAAGTTACAGCGATGTTTAGTTGACTTGCGAAATACGTCATCACGCAAGTTCAAGCACGTAGAGAAGAGAAAGTTGTAGCGAGCGGCGGTGATAGAGATAGGTGAATCGGGACTCTGCTTTACATTTTAATTTTGTTAAAAGAGGAAGTACAAGATGAGAATGATCGAGGCAGCGATCGGATTAAGATGTGCTTGGTGTTTTGTGGGTCTCTCACTATAAGTTTGGCAACTCCAGTTACTATAAATCTTTTTCACAACCCTGGAGAGTGGTGTGAGTGGTTGTTTACAAATTTAAGCACGCGGTGGACACACGATGAATAATAAATTCTGTAAATTTGAATAATGCAAGAGGCGAAAGCCGAACTGAAAGTCTTTAACCGTTTTAATATTCAAGCTGAGTTCCCTGCTTTGCATGGCACAATACATGGCTTCACCAACTTGAAGCAAGATAATTTGAACAAAGAGTAATTTCATTTTAACAATTTAAATTTCTATTTGTTCCAATACACACTTTACATGTCATGAAATAGAAATATAAAAAGCTGAAAAAGCTTAAAACAAAAAAATCAAATAAACAGAAACTGGAAAAAAACACTACATGTTTGAATCGCAACTTAATCTTTAGTTTTCTAAAGTTTATAACTAAAAAAACATTTTTTAAAACGTGCCTCCTTCCAAAGTCACAAAATTTCTTCGGATTTGTAGCTGAGAGCATGTGCTGAAAAGTCTGAAAAGTACAACTGCATTCGTATTTCTTTTCTCAATTTGCTACACTGGTTGTGTAACTAAACAACAATTGTCGTTTCTGTTGCAAAGTTTACGTTTCACTGACACAATACACTTTTATGTTGCCTCATTTCTGTGGCCCGACAGCTGCATTATGCGGTGGACAAAAATTTCAGCTCTATCAAGCAGTGTAACTGAAGTTGCTCTCACGCTATTCTTTGTGTAGATTTGGCTCAGGTTTGCTGCAAATGATATTTCTTTCATCGTACTCCCTAGACCGTTCACATGGAGTGGTGCTCTATCATATCAGATTTTGTCGCTTTTAATTAATTTTCATCTCGATCTCTGAAAGAGAGCATCTTTACCTAGATATAAAACCTGAACTACTTTCTCCGAAGTGCTGAAATGGACAATTTGCTGCCCCAACAAAAAACATTTTAAGACTCATTCATTCACGCCACCAGGATGATTTTCCGTTTTTTCTTGCTCAGCCATTTCAGTATACAGTCAACTCTCTCGTAAGCGACCACCCTTGGTGCACGACAAAGTGGTCGCTTACGGGAGGTGGTCGCATACGGGAAAGATCAACAAAATAAGTCTAACACTGGATTGATCAATTAATTACATTAACATATTACCTAATCAGCTAAAATTAGGCAAATAGAAACTAATTTATTTGATTTTTTTCACATGCAACAAGTTTCGGGAAAAGTAGAGTGGAGTGTACAGTACTTGTCAATGTGTCTCATGTTAATGAAAATCACCTGAAATTTAAAC
>JAOBAY020070733.1:0-11770 GCA_025331085.2 Zoanthus sociatus | reverse complement strand
ATAATAATGATAATAATAAAAAAAATAATAATAGTTTGTTTTCCTTTTAGATAGTATAGGTTACGCTACTAATGCGCCCTATACAGGTCATAGATTTCCTGACCTTTTGTTATTCTTAGTCTAAAGTTTATAAGAGTGGGTGCATTCTGCAGTTTAATAACACAATGGTGGCTATACTTTAGGATACCCCAGCACTGTCTTTGCACGATCGTCAGTACTTCCACGAGAATTTTAACATCCAAGTAAATATACGCATTTTTTCATAAGAACAACTTAATAAGAACAATGAGGCTCAGATTGGTCCAAAATTAAGAACTATTTAAGAGAACAAGCTTAGGCTGAGGCAGAAATAAAGTGAAAACTGGTGTTTCTGGTTAAAATTTTACTGAATCTTGTAATTTACGTTCGCAATGTGCACAGTAAAAACACAGGAGCACCGTTTCACATTTGTTATTATATCTACTATTCTTCCAAATAACAAACGTATCCATAGAGAGATCTATTAACGCAGACGATCAGCGTTGTTTTTCAATGCCTTGTCTTTTTTGATTTGATTTCTCATCATTTCAAATCGTTCACAGAGATAAGAATAAATTAAGAACAAATTGAGGTTGAAGCAGCCAAAAAATTAAGAGCATTTGAGTCTCGGTAAAAGTTACCGGTTTTTAGAAAAAAAAAGCCATTACAGCGAGCTCGCTTGCTTGAGTATTTCCGCTTCCTAACGGGAGTAGTCCACTGTGTTATAACCATGGGCAAGAATTAATGCATCCTGATTTGAAAGGGACGAATGTTTTGCGTTACCATTAACGTCATATTTTCTTAAGTTTTTCCTTGCGTTACGGAAGTTATTATTAATCCATTTCAGCGCTTAAGATGGTGTCAGCTAATACACGTGCTAAATAAAAAGCGATGCCAATCTATGGGGTAAGAACCTCAAGTGTTCATGAAGTTTAGTTAAGATTGTTCTAGGAATTTTGATGCAAGTCAATATAATGTCGAAATTTGAAGTAAATCTGACTTATTTAGCGACAAAATGTTTAAACGAAAGCGACACTATTTAAAATGTACAGTTTGGTTCACTAAAGTGGTGAACCGCACTTGACTTGATAGTTCCATACTGTGTTAAGCTCCGTGCGTCTTTTCACTTTCATATAAAGAACATCATGTTTACGTGGGACTGTAAAACCTCAAACTCCACAGTTCCAAACCAGAAACTACATTTTGTATATCTAATCAAGTCTTGAAAAAATGATAAACTATTCTTAATAAGAACCAGTAAAATTTGGCTCAGGATCAATGTTCTTATTTTTTAGCACTTTAAGGCTCAAAAGATTTTTATTTTGGTTTTGTATACTATATGCACCAAACTACGTAATCTCAATACATTTAGTGATCTAGTACACATTTCGAAGGAGATATAGAAATATATGTATATTGTATATCACAGTATTTGATTGCAGTTGGAGTTTATTAACTAGTATTAGTATGGCTGCTGCCTCAGATTGTTCATATTTTTCAGGCGATTCGCAATTGAGCCTCACTGCTCATACTTTTTCTTATAAAAAATCTTTTTTTTTTCATAATTTATGAAATGTTCATCACATTTCATCGCACTTATCCTTAGTACAATAACTTTGTGATCACACCTTTTTAACTCGAAAACTTTTTTTCACATATAATGTCAAGGTTCAATTACTGTAGTTGCCAAGGTAAATTTGTTACGCCTAAACGGGTTTTCCAAGCTGTGCCGCGGGCCGTGGAGATACTGCCAGCTTTGTTCCAGAGCAATTGTTGCGTTACAAATGTGTGGTAATATAGAAGAAATTAAAATATGGATAGCTCAATGGAGGGAAGACATGATAATTTAGCGAAAATTTCAAGATAATTTTGCAAAACTCAAATCACGGCTCAGAAGCCACAGTAAAAATGGCACACTTTCGTTGACTGTTTATATATACAAAATTAAGATGGCAGTTTAACTATTTCTGCAAAAGAACAAAATACATTAAATATGGTTAAAAAGACATTACCTTAAATGGTAAGGTCGCTCTTCCCAATCACTATCAATGCATTTGCTTAAACGCTTCCCGTGCGAAACTTAAATTAAGGGAAACACGCATTGCGGTCGCTGTCCAGATATTGAAACTCGCCGTGAAAAGATCTACAGGAAATTTGAAAACTATATTTGGATTACCATGAAACTGCGGGCTTTGATTTGTTTGTTTTTATGACCTTTTATGCATCCTTTCTTTTGTTTATGACTAGTAAGCGAATTAAACGCTTTAATCACATGCAATTGATTGGACTTGTATAAATAGGAGAAGTATCACAAGTTTTGGCATCAGATTGTTTGGAATCACAAAAGATATACACATCGAAGATTGACAAAAGACAAATATAAGCAAAGGTAAGATCACTTTTGGAAATGCAGGTTTCGTGCTTTTTAGTCAGATTTGTGATTTTTAAAAAAGAAATGAAACAACAGTTTATATCGCTTACGAAGAGTTTAGCACCGCTGATGTTTAAATTGGCTAAAAAAGAGCAGATATTTTTCATCTTACTGATTTGCAGTTGTAGGTTTACCTTAAAATTGTTTGTTGTTTAATGATTGTAACAAAGTCTTGCTAGAAAAAAAAAATGAGACTAAACTTATATCTATAAATGCACTTAAATAGTATGACTGAACAAATTCATTTGACTGTTACGATTTTATATCGATAAATTTTGTATTTGCTTTTTAGATATATTTTGTTAAAGCTGAAAGGGAAATATGAAAACCTTTCTTTTTGTGTTGGTTGGAGTATTGTTTGCTTTCGGACGCTGTGAAGAGCCTCCGAAAATTCCTGGTGCGTTTGAACAAATTCTTAACACCAACGAAGGAAAAGGTGAGTCAAAAACGTGTAAATTAAATTTATCTTTGACCTTCTTTTAATACTTTTATTATTTTTTAACAAGTAAGAAAATAAAGTTGTGCGCAATTTTGATATTAAATTGATTTATTATATATTTGTGAAAAAATAAAATGAATGTTGATTACTTTAAAATTCCAAATTGTCTGATTGCTTGCACAATCAAAATTATTTTTTACTAATTCGTTGTATTTTATTGCGCTTCATTAAACACCTCAAAATTGCAATTGTCTATTATTTGAAAAATGTAATTATAAAGGTCTTCAGCAGTATAGTTTCTTTTTTAAAATACTGATATTTGAGAGTGCCCTATTAATTTAAAGGGAGTTTGAACATGTCACGACTCGTTTAGCATACTTTAAAAGTACATCATCAAAATGTTTAATATAATCACATTTTATGAAATAGTTCTACGACAATGTGCTTATTTTCCTTTTTATCACAGGTAATATGTCTGTTATGTAACATTATCATTATTTTTTTCGTTTCAAGATGAGTATCAAAGTCCTCATCCCGTGGTATTTAAAAAGCTTTTTGAAGGAGACGTGAGGCTCAATCTAAACCAACGACGTCTAAAAAACGGCATCTTAGATGAAGAAGAAAAACAAAAGCCATTGATTGGCGAGGCTGCAACGAGTAATGACAAGATTTTGTGGACTAATGGCGTCATTCCATACGAGTTCGACTGTAGCGTTGGTAAGTTAAGGCATACGGTCAGTTTCTGTTGCTCGTCTCACGTGCTGTTACAGAACAGCTGCAACATGCAATCACATGGGTTTAAAAAATCACGTGTTAGACATGATGACTAGAGCTTGGTGCTTTTTAGGCAATTCATTCAAGTAACAAGTTAGTTGGGTCCATTATAATATATTTTTAACATAATTATAAAAATTTAGTGTGACATAAGATAAAAAGTCCCTTTAACATTGGTGAAAAGCAATAAGTTACGAAACCCATTTCCTTCGGCCTTGACATAATCAAAAACCGTTACCGTTTTCACGTCAGAGCGGCCATGTATATTGGTCGCTTGCTTCAAAGTTTGAATACACTTATTTATCCAGCAAAGCAATATAACCATTCCGTTTGTTATCTTTCCTGTCTCTTGCTATTACAACTTGTACCCTCGGAAGCGTTTTACCCCAAAAACAATAGAAATAATCTCTAAACAAAACAAAGTATAAAACCAGAACAAGTTAGGAAAAATTCAATCGTTAAACAAGAAAGTAGGTTAAAAAAATCTTTAAAACTAGATTTTAAAATGTCTATTGTTCTAGGTTAAGTGTGACGCAAAAACTCGTGCATTCGGCTGATGTCCAAATACCAAAAGCTAACTATTTCAAAGCTGCAAGTAAAATTTTCTTAAATGAAAACGCTACAAAATTGCCACAATCAATATAACATTTCAGATGATTCAGACTGCGAATTTTTTTACGGAATTTTATGGCGTTTAGTCTTCAAAACGGAACGACATTATATAAGATACTTTTTTATTGTTACTATATGAAAACATTCTTAGCGAAAATGGTATTTGTATGTTAAAAGATATCGCATAAGAGAAGATAAAATAATTGTTTGATTATGCTTTTTTTCGTTTAAAACCAGCCAATATGGACAGAGCGGTGAGGGCCACTTTGGAAGCGATGGCGGAATGGGAGAAAAGGTCTTGCATTCGCTTCAAGAAGAGAACGACAGAGAAAAACTACGTTTGGTTTCACAGAGGGAATGGGTAAGGAGATTATTGTTATTGATCTGGTATCCTGGATAAAGTTTGACGTATTTCGATGATCTGATTGGGTAGAAACGGAAATTATATATACAAACCCAAACCAAGTACAATATAAAATATAATTACAAGTTCAATCTATACAACCACTGTGGTTAAATTCAACCAGGATCACCTACAAATAGTATATAAAAAACAAAGAGAAACAATATGGCGATCCTGCAGTTTTCCAATCTCAGTACAACTATCAACCTAGACAGCTGTTTCGTCCTTTTTGTGACTCGTCAATACGGTGTAGCGTTAATGAAAAAACCGTCAGCTAAAAACCAGCTGTTTATCATGGGCAGCTGAAACCCAATATCGACTCGAAACTGAACATATCCGTTCACAGATAGATTAAAAACTATGAATTGACAAAGCAACCCTGTAGAGATTCACATGGCCAAACCATGCTTTAAAAGTAAACGGCACTTCGGATCTATGAAGACCTTTGGTCTCAAATATATAAAATGTATACTATAATGTGGAATACCATATACAAGAGCGCCATTTTGTATATCGTATAAATATGGAGACCCTATCGTACTTACACAAAAAGATTCGACCATTAATGGCTGCAATGAGTAAACTCATATCTGAATTAATTATATAACGTTTGAAATACAAATTGTAAAACTGACGTTCTTTTCCATGTTTTTTGCTTCTATTTGCTATAGTTGCTGGAGTGAGGTAGGAATGGTGTTCGGGCGCAAGAACTGGCTCTCAATAGGAAATGGCTGCGAGTACAAACACGTTATGGTTCACGAACTCGGACACGCCATTGGGTTTTTGCACGAGCAGAGCAGACCAGACCGAGACTCCTATCTCATAATTCATTGGGGAAATATCCAGAGAGGTAAATTATATACCCAGAATTTACCTAAGTTTGAATAAAGAAACAGCTCTTGGGCTGATTTGTTCAATCATTGCCTTTTTTTTGCATGTTTTGTAGTTTTATATTAATTGCCAAACACAATAAACTGTTCAAATCACCGTAATAGTACATGGGACTTCACATTGCAGGGCTTGAAAGCAACTTCAAGAAGAAGAAATGGGGAAAAGAGGTAAAAGATTACGGAGTACCGTACGACTACGGTTCCATTATGCACTATCCTTGGACTGCCTTTTCCAGCAACGGTAGAAAGACACTCGAAGCCAGGAGGCGCCTGCGCGGCAAAACACCTTACGTTAAACTCAGCGATGCTGATGTGCTGCAAGTTAACAGAATGTACAAATGTTCAGGTATTGAATTTTAATTCCTAGTCAGAACTCGGATAATTAGAGGATATATATGGAAAGTTTGCATAGAGTTTGGTTTGGTGGACATTGTTTTAGAACTTAATAAGAAATCATCTCATCACTTCTCCTATGGACCATAAACTGCTTTAGCTAATCCAACAAACTTACCATCCCAAGGGTAATAATAGTAACGTCTTAACAGATTCTTATTTGGTAACTTAAAGATGTCTGATTCTTTAGCTATGTTTTTAGTATGATGCATGTGTATAGGGTAACTTAACAGTTATCTTCGTTGTCATGGCAACTATGATTTCTCCAAATAACTCACTTTTTTAATTGTTTAATATCGCCCTTTATAGTTTAGGTTTCATTAAATATACAGAGAGTAAAACAACCAATTGTAAACCAGCCTTTCGCATATGCTCTGCTACACTAGGTGCTGGATCTAAATATTACTCGGAATCTACTGTCTTAGAACAGTCTGTCTTAATTCATCCTTTTCCAAACTTACTTACAGAGTTAGCAATTTTGCATATAGCATTTTAGCAATGGGATATCTCAATTTCTTTCTTAGGTCGTGGCAAGCGTTCAACTAAAGAAAGAAGAAGCGGTAAATATTTTTACTGTCCAATAAAAAACGAAGTTCAGTTTAAGTTCAATAATCAAGATAATTTTAGTTAGTATATTGCAGTTTAGCTACGGGCAATTTGATTGGCTTACAAATAGTAGATATGAGACAATATTTACCTCTGAAACAGTAAATAATGGCGACGAAACAAAATGGTGGACGGAAGTAGTCGCGTCGCGTCCCTTCTGTGGATTTTTATTTGGATATTTTGCTTTTAAATGCACAGTTTTTAAAAGAATAAAAATACCTAGATATTTTTTCAACTCTTTTATATTACGCCAATTACGGAATTTTGTAGTTCACAAGCTCTCAAAACAACGCGATGTTTTATACTTTGAGCTACTCGTGCGTTTGTTTCGCCAAGCTTTGTGGTTCAATTAATGAAAATATTTCTTTTCTTGAATTTTTTTATTTTGTCTTGGAAAGAAAATTTCTTTAAGTCAGTTGTCTCGCTGATATATACAAAAACACTTACTGTATTTCAATTTTGGTGGAAAGTGGATTAATGGATATTTACCTCTTGCCTTCGACACTCAGTAGATATTTGCCATTATATCCACCTCAATTGAAATAAAATATGTGTTTTAAAAAAGGGTATTTGTTCTGCAATGGAGTATATAACGAGTGCCAGCTGCAAGACATGTACACATACGTTTTCTATTTTTTTGTTTCAAACGGTCCTGACGTTATTTTTCATTTTATTTGGATATCCCTCGCTAACATTAAACTTAACTCATGCATGTATGTTAGCTATAACAAGGGACTGTTTCATGGTTTTACTTACTGTTGAAGGATATACCTTATGCACAATGGCTAAGCAGATCACTTTTTTTCATCAACTGAAGAGTAACTGACTATAATGTTGTTTTTATTTCTAGCATCCTGCAAAGACAAAGCGGGCAAAAAGAGTTGTTTAAGCTGGAAATCGTCTGGATTTTGTGAAAAACACCGTGGTTTGTTGTACTGGTGTCCCCAAACTTGTGAGATGTGCTCCTCAGGTAAGCAGCCAGCAACTGATTAATGACCGAAAAAATCGCTTGCTTAGAAAAATGCAATAAGTAATTGAAAAACAAGATATTCTGCTCAAAAAGTGATTCTGAAAAGGATATAGTTGGCTTATTGGACCCGATGCTTATCTCCGGTTTCTGTTGTGTTAATGGGATGATAGTCTTTGACTCCCCCTGGACGAGACACTATCCATCTCAGGTTAGTTCCTTGGTACTCATTAGACCTACCATGGAAGGATGGAAAGCTGCATGAGTCAACGTAGGCGGTAAAGACAGAACCGGGGATGGAACTAGGGGCGTTGTGGTCAGAAGGCAGAGTAGCCTTTTTTTCAATTCAATTAAATTCAATTTTATTTCAACTTTGTAAATTTTACAAAATTGAGATACACCACTGTCCTGCAAATAGTACAAAACTAATCGAGGCAGGACAGTGGTTACAGTTGATATACGTTACTAGCTAAAATAGAGAAATACAAGGCTTATTGATCATATTAAATTATTTGTAGATGAAATTAACAGTTAAAACATTTAAGGAGTTGAACGGTACTGATAATATTGTAAACGATATGGTACAGAGAAAGAAAAGGAAAACTAAAATCCAAAATAGATTTCAAAACCTAATCGCACTGCACTCGGTTCCATTTACAATTAGATATCAGTAAACATCGAAATACAGTCTCATGCAATAAGGCCATATTTGTAATACAAAAGTGATATAATATCATTTAAGTCATTACTTTTTTAATGAATACTCTTTTCGCGTATAACTCACTCACTCTTATTATGTACAAATCTTTAACACCAGTGTGAGTTTGAACGATTACAAAATGTATATTCAAAAATCTGATAAAAATTAATTTTAATTAACTCTATCGATAGTTTTAACTTACTATTTATATAGATTGTAATTTTCTAACACTATCCATGTTATGGCAACTTTATTGTTTAATCGTCTGTTTATTCTTATTATTGTTTCTAGAAAGTTGCATGGATCAGAAGTTTGAGTGCAAACAATGGAGGAGTGCAGGTTTATGCAAATCGAGACGTCGTGAAATGAAAAAATTATGTGGCTTTACTTGTGGTCTTTGCAATGTCGAAATAGAAGAAGAAAAGGAGAAAGAAAAAGAAAAAGAGAAAGAGAAAGAAAAAGAATGCAGTAAGTAGCTTTGAAAACATTGCAAATTACAAAATGGACATTATAGATATATTGTAGATATATTTTAGATGTATTCTAGACCCCTTTATAATCCATTAATTAGATAAAGTTATCCATTTCGCGACATTGAGGAATAGATGGCGAAACATCTTCTAATTGCTTTGCTCTTCCTTTTATCCCTTGTCTTGAAGTGCATATTTCAATTATTCTATGCCTTTTTTCCGTAAATCTACAAGATCATATAATCAAAAAAAATTTCCTAAGGGGCGAACCAACAAGACAGGACTATATAATTCCCTATCCAATCCCCAATAAAAATTTCCAAACTTTGAAATGTCGCCTATATATCATTGGATCAGGCATCATTAAATTTTAAAGTTCACAAAAGCGTGTTTTTTCTGTATTCTTTTTGTAAAGCTAGCTACAAATATTATATGATTTTCATGTGAATCCTTTTCAACACTAGCATGCCCAACAAAGTCGCCACAAAAAAGTACAAAAGCACCAACTCAGTCCAACAAGCAAACCACCGTCATTCCACGTACTACCGCTATGCCTCACACCTCCTTGTTGTCAACAATAGTACCATGGCACAAAAGGCCGACATTATTACCTCCCCGTGGAAAAAACTTTGCAGTGGGTAAGTACTTCGTACATCTAATTCAAATAAGCTAATACAAAGTGGGTGGTACAGTTGGTGAAAATCTTTGACTTTACGTCTTTAAGTCCCAGGATTTACTAATTTATAAGTATTTGTGCGACCTTTTTACCGCCTAAATTAACTCAATTTCAATCAGAACGCGAGATCATTAAAATAAGACAGCAGCTTCTGCAGGAAGCTAGCCTGGGATATAATGATGTTTTGAAAAAGTCAAAAACTTAAAAGAACGTAAAAGCATGAAAATCGAAGGCAATCCAATACCTTCTGCAAGAAAACAAGCTTTCCTATTTAAACGGTTTCAATTAGGAATGCATTAATGCCTGTATAATGCGTATTTCCTGTCTGTGCAAAATTGAAGCAAGAACTGTTTAAAATATATTGCCGCTCTGTACTGGAAATATTTCACTGGCAGGTAAATGACCTTTAATTTTTTTTAATAGTTGCTTACTTTCTATAATATTTTTAAGGTATTCGATGCCTTGATAAACGGAGTGAGTGCAGCCGCTGGGCCAAACGTGGTGACTGCCGTAAAAATGGCTACGTAGAGAGTAATTGTAGGATAAGCTGCAGGACAAAATGTGACCGAAGAGAGCCAAGACCATCAGGTCAGTAAATACATCACGGATTTTATTCTTCCATATCAGGAATAGAAAAAAATCATTTAGTTATGGAGATGGGAAAAAAAATACGGCCCCACAGAGGAATTAAATTATACACCACGTTTAATAAAGTTCGTTAATAGACATTAATTCACCTAAAATTGTTCAAACATTAAACATTAAAAATGATCTCCTGGGGTGCCAAACTTTGAACATTTACAGATAGGCAAGTCCAATAAGACTGTGTGTAATCAATAAGATATATATTTAAAATTTCTTATGTGTAGAAAACAATTAATATTTAAGATTCTGTGTTATGTTCTTTTTATTGCACAGTTGTAGGTATTTTGAAACAAATGAGACAATTACTAATGGCGGGTAACACCTTTTTTAACAGGAACATGCGCCAAGCCTCTCGGGTTGGGCTGGGACTTTAAAGGAGTGCCTGACACTGCATTTAGAGCATCGTCCGAATACAGACCAGGTAAGAGTTCAGTGATCAAATATGAAAGTGTCTACATATCTTAAAAAGCAGAAATCAGATGTAAAACATAGCCGGCAAGAAGATTCTCTTAACAGAAAACAACTAGGATGCTATCACCAATATTAAAATAGGATTGCACAACCAACACAATTTCTAGCTGTTCTTGATTTGCTTTTCTATGCATTTGCATTTTGGTTCGGAGATTCTTTCTCATAATGAATAGATTAGCAATTGCAGTCTCAAATAATGATAACAAAAATTGGTTACAATCCTAGATTGCTATATGATAAAGAAAGAATGCTAATTTAAAATCTGTTTATTTTTAGGCAGCTGGACGGCCGGAGCTAGAAACGCCAGGCTCTATTTTGAAGACGAACATAAGTCAAAACGTGTTGGGGCCTGGTGCGCAAACAAACGTAAGAACCAATGGTTGAAGATCGATCTTGGACGTAGAAGAAAACTTACAGGAATTGCCACGCAAGGTTTGTTTTTATTACGTTTGTTTAAATTGCAAAGTTTTCATGGCCTCAATACCCTTACTTTATAAAATTTACAATTTTTCCAATGTGAAACTAATTGCAAAAACAACTTTTGACCACGCTCTGAGTGAAGTACAACTTCTTTTCTATAGCCTTTATTTCACAAGCTAATACAAATATAACATATAACGCACGAAGCTCGGTTGTTTTAACAGATATAAATGCAAGTATTTGGATTTATAAACGGGCATATAAAGTCTTGTCCAAATCAAATAACAGAATGGCTCTTGTCCTTTCTTAATTTTTCAAAGCTTGATGAATATAAGTTGTTTTTGGTTTATTAAAATGATTATCTTGCACTTCAACAACAAAGCTGATAATTTATTCTTTATTGCTGATTTTTAAAGGTCGAGACAATTTCCACGAGCACGTCAAGACTTACCGCCTTTCGTTCAGTAATAACGGACGGGATTGGCGTCAATACAAGGAGAATGGCAAGGTTAAGGTAAGACTGAATGGCCATGGAGAACAATATCTGAATTTTTTGCTAAACTAAAGAATAACAACAAAAAAAGAAAGAAGGAAAAATGAAGAATGAAGGAATGAAAAAACAATTTAAAGAATAAAAAAGAGAAAGAGGTTAATAACGAGAAAATTTAATAATTTACGAACGAATAAATGAAGGAGCAGTTGTCTGAAAAAAGGAAAATATAGTAATATTATTTGTCATTGGTAACATTGCTACTTCACTCACATTTTTTTATAATTATTTCAGACATTCGTTGGCAACTGCGATCATTTCACACCAGTGCTGAACAGGTTTAAACCAACTGTGGCCAGACACAT
>JAOBAY020070722.1:0-11770 GCA_025331085.2 Zoanthus sociatus | reverse complement strand
CTGCCTCGGGAAACATCGGCGGTCTCGGGACCACAAAACATACTGTTTCCCTCGGTCTCAGTCAATAAGTGTTAAATGTAGCGAGAACGCTTTCAAAATTTCCCCTGCAGGTTTTCGTGCTAAAGGATACTCTGTTTTCCAATTTGGTTCTAAACACGGATCCCTTTTTATGGAAATACTAAAGTGACGCAGCACTTTCAGGTGTCACAGCAATACTTGCTCTTTTGGGGATGTAAATTGTTTTGCTAGGGGCTTTATGGGGAGTTTTACACCATAGTCTGCAGTATCATCTGAATTATTTTGACTTTTGAGACTTTTACGTAGTACCGATTACCAAAGCCTGCTAAGTAAAATCAGATTGTGACTTTGATCATTATCATCTTCATCATCATCATCATCCATGAGTCATTGTCATTGTCACTATCATCAGCATCAGCATCATCACTATTATTGTAATTAAAATCGTTTTTATTATCATTATAGTTATTGCTATCATTATTGTTGTTATTACTATAACAAGAATTTATCGTTACTATCGGTATTTAATATATCTGCTGTTCTGTTATTGTGCTAAGGAAAGCTTCATTTACTTGTTTCAGGTTGCCTCATACTTCATGACCAATTTATGTTTGGTTGTCATAGCAACGCAGTTTCAGGAAACAAAGCAAAGAGAGAGCTCCCTCATGAAAGCCAGCAGGCGGCGCCACGCGGCAAGTAACAGCACCATTGCGAGTAGTCGTTATGATCAACAGGGATGTTATACACAAATTTTGAAATACGTTGAGCACCTCTTCAGATTGCTACACAATAATATGATCAAAAACTTTAACCTTGATAAACGAACTCATGAGCACAGAAAGTGTGCCAGGCGAAAGCGAAAGCGAAAAAAGAAACTTGTGTACCATCATCATCACCATCATCACCATCACCACCATTATCATCATGTTCACTGCCCACTGCATGATGCAAACTTTCCAGTAAGTCCTCCTAATGCTTCTAATGTTGAAATTGACAACAGAGGCGTTGTGAAATCTAACATGAACCAGGAATCGGAAATCACAGGCACTGTTCTTTCTACTTCTTCCACAGAGCAAGCAAGCGTAAGGCAAGGTATTGAGTTCCTTGTCAATCCTGCCTCGGACAGTTCGCTTTCAAAATCTCAAAATGGCCAAGAAAACAACTATCAGAACGTTGATCCAAATAAACTCCATCAGGTTCCAGCAATTTCTGTTGTAACTGGATCCTCTTGCTCTTTGCGCCAAGACGTGGTTAATCCAAACAACGGTAATATGATGGTAAAAACAACAGCATCTGTCATTGTTGGCAACGAATCAGCCCAAACGGAAATCGCAACCCGTTCACTTGTGTCAGCGGCAACACTTTCAAGTGCATCAGCAGTTGCTTCGGCAAATGCAACAACTACTGCAACTCTCCAAACTGCTTGCGCTTGCGCTGTTGAGCATTTTGGAAAAGATTTTAAAACGGAAAATTATGAGGCTGAATTTATTTACGAGCAGGGAGATGATTTACCCAATGATTGGTCCGAAGATGAAGAAGACACTAATCACAGACTCACTTGTTGTGACAGATTTCGAACTTGCTGCAAATTGATTGTAGATAGTAAATATTTCATGTATGTTATCATGGCATCGATATTTGTCAACACTCTAAGTATGGGAATCGAGTATTATGGTCAGGTATGTAGTAACACAGATATTAGCGAGCTTAAGCGATGGGAATCAGTGGACATGACAGGGGCTGCGAAGCTGGAGGGAGGGGCCGGTGGGCAACTACTATGTAACCCCTTCCAACTTTTTTCTTTTTTTAATTAGTGTTCTAATTAAATTCAATCTTAAGATAAAGGAAGCATTACACATCAATTGGATAAGGCCTTCCTTAAATCAACAGGTAAAGCATGCCAACCTGAAGCTTTGTTTCTAATCTTTGTACGTATATGCTAATTACTATTACGATTTGTGTATTTATACTTGTTTACATATATAATTATTTCATACTCTGATGATGGCAGTGGAAACTGTCGAAACATGTTAGTTTTGAAACTTAGAAGCGTCATCATTTCTATTAAATTTATTTTTCACTTACTGTTACTACGTTCTTTCGGTAATATTGTTTAACAAGGTTAAAGTTAACCAGCTTTTAGCAACGCAGTCCTGTTATTAATCTGATATTGTCTTTGAAGCAAGCTTTAGTTTAGCATGTGTGAGAGTCAAGAGCCCATAAGTAGGAGCGAGCAACTTCCATGATGTTCTAGTGTCACGGCGTTTTCACGAACGTTAACCGACTTATTTTTAGTTCAGTTCTCGCGAATTCAGACAAAACACATGCGTCCATACTGATTCAATGACGTCACTGTAAGTTTGTATGAATTGTCTGATTCCTCCGTGAAAACGCCATGGCATAGTCTATTATGGGAGTTGCTCGCTCCTTCTGGGCTCCTATGTGAGTGCAGTTTAGCTTCATGCCAAGTAGCTCCGCCTTCTTTGTAAGCAAATCCTCAAATAAGATATTTTTCGTAGGAACGTCTAATTTTTGGGACGAGACTGGGACGATAATTTAACAATTGATTTTCTTAACAATTTCTAAGTTTTTGACATGATTAGCGTTCTTATGAAAAAGAAAGTAGTTTAAAGCAAAATCTTTATTATTTATTTAGGCGACCGAGGTAATTCGTAAATAATCTAACCATGATGTTTAGCAATGTATATCGTATCCAAACATATCTGTCAGCGTTTCGGCTTCTACAAGCGTTTAACTCAAGTACTAACAGTGGCATATCGGATCAGAGGGTCTTGTAAGCCCAAGAGGTGCTTGAGCCGTTAGCATACCTCATCCGCAGGAAAATTTGTAAAACTAGTTTCTTTCTAGTTGTATCTCTATAGGAATTTGAGAGAACACTATTTCATTTTATAGGCATTTAAAAATAAGCTTGAAGTGTTCTCAAGCACCGGTCTAACAATTTCAATCTTATTACCCAGTCAGTAATTGGGCTATGATATTTAATGATTTAATGTCATTAGGACAACATCGCCCTAGCAAGCTGAACGTATTACTGATATTTGCCTGCAATCGTTGGTCACACCAGACAGGGATCTATCATTGACCATGAGTACTTTGCAACATTCAATACACAACAATAACAGGCATTTAAAACGTTTCTTTTTTTCTTTATGTAGAAGTTAATTTAACATCTTCATGCACTAACTCAGAAAAGCAATTAAGTTAAAGTTAATATTAAATAAAAATACTGATCAACCCATTTTTAAGGACAGACAATAATTTCGGCCATTCTTTTGCAAAACATTTCTTGTTGTCTGTGAAAACTGAACTGAACGGAAAAATGCAACGGTGGAGTTCTAAATTATCATGAATGGACGCTAGCTTTTTTGTTAGCTTCTCGTTTTAACTCAGGGAAACTAAAGACATATACAGGCAACAATTTCGGCCATTCTTTTGCAAAACGTTTTTAGTTGTCTGTGAAAAATGAAAAGCAAAGTGAAACGGGGAGTTCAAAACTATC
Source organism: Zoanthus sociatus (assembly GCA_025331085.2). Classification (NCBI taxonomy): domain Eukaryota; kingdom Metazoa; phylum Cnidaria; class Anthozoa; order Zoantharia; family Zoanthidae; genus Zoanthus; species Zoanthus sociatus. The sequence goes on along the minus strand of JAOBAY020070722.1, from coordinate 8,232 downwards.
ATGAATGAGCAAATAAACGGCTTTTCGTTAGCTTGCCTTCTTCTAAATGAAATATATAAGAATTGTTTGCATGCATCCTTAAACCAAAAACAATCGTTTGTAGTTAGAGAAATATGTTAGGAGTGCTTTCAACTATGCAACAACCGGACCAGAAAGGACGTGGATGCGCACGCCACAGACTGATCAGTCTGATGGTCAGTGTTAAGCAAAGCTTCAACGGAAAAAAAAATTCAATTCATTAAAGCAACAGTTACACCTTTTAGTTTATGCTTGACCATGAACCTGGCCGCTGAGAAATACAACTCTTGGTTGTTCGGCATTGTGTGTAGGAAGAACAAAACCAAGGAGACAACTATTTCGGCCATTCTGCTGCAAAACTTTTGATGTTGTCTGTAAAGGTTAGATGAATCCCAAGAAATAAAGTGCATGAAGCGTTTCAATACAACAACTATTAGATACAGCTATGCTTACTGGATTTTATCGAGTAACTAGTCGGGCAATGTATATTTAACTACTGTGAAAAGAGACAAACTTTGGTAGTAATAGTAAAAAAAATCCATTATCAAAGAAATTGCCAATCAATGGACTTGATTAGTTAAAAAATTTGTGTTCATGGTATCTGTTTTAAAGTTAATAGAATAATAACAAAACGTGCTGTTAAATATATAATATTATTTATAAATTATTATATATAACACTATATGTAGTTTAAACCTGAATTGTTTATTGTCAACGAGGCGCGAAGACTCGAGGCTGGCGAGGCGGCAGCATCGTAAAAAATCTTAGTGATCCAGATATAAGTAATGTAAAATTTATGATGCAATGCCAAAGTTTGTCTTCGAATGAACCAATCATAGTGCGTTGACCTTGTGACGTCAAGACAAGCAGCATGGTGAACAAACAGCGGCTTATTCATTTTGAATTTTATGAAAGACATTTTTCTGTCAAAATTGCGGCCGTAAAAGAGAAACATGTTAATAGGAAATACAAAATGTTTCAAGAAAATTGGTGATGTTCAATGGTTTTCACACGTAATGTACACGCTGGGATATTTAAGTGGATTTTTTCATTTTCAAATAGTAAAGTGAGAGCGCCAGTTCTCAGTACTTGCACAACTCAGTTCTGTTGTTCTCGTCTGTCTTTTGTCTTGCTCGTTGGCGCTTAACGATAGCTATCACTATAGGAAGTTGTTGTATAAATATTACCAACCAACCGCCGTGATTTAGCATGTAGTTCCTTCGTAGAAAGTGCAATTTAAAGGTGGTGTTACACGGTTCAACTTGCAACAACGATTTTTCGCACAACACCGTATCGTGGAAAATCGATCCCCATGTAACATGTTAGCGAGGACGATTTTCTCCATAACAATTTGCTCGGCAACATGTTAGGAGTTTTTAAATTGGTTTCAAAAACTTGCAACACAATATGACGAATAATTAGGAAATCGACGCGTGTAACATGTCGCCATCGATTTTTATCGCAACATCACGAACTAGCTGGTGATAAACTCCCCTCTCCTGTCTCCTTCTCAACCAATTCCTCATCCAAACAATTCTTTCTCTTCTCCTTGGTTCATTTGCGTTACAACCAGCCAACATAAGCAGAAGAATAAAATTTTAGTCAAACGCCATTTTGTTTGTTTACATACTTACAGAGTGTGGACTAGGTACTAAAATGAATGTTGCGCGAGAAGTTGTCCCCGTGTAACATGTCGCCAAAAGTTGACACACCCAAAAGTTGACACACAAATGGCGCAATAACGTTGTGTAAGAAATCGGCGTTGCAAGTTGAACCGTGTAACACCACCTTTAAGCTGTTTCAGCTCAGCTTACAAATTTGTAAAATAAATTAAACCAGATTCTGCCAGGAGGTTGTCTACGATGCAGAAGTTTCCCGTCAAGCTCTTAGAGCCAGCTTATTCATGTAATCATTGGGTCTACGGTCCACTTCCATCGACATTTCACCCTCATGACACTATTCAGTGCTTGCGCATGCGCATATCAATAAGCTAAAAAGAACTCTGGGGGAGACTAAATAGCTGAGATTCAACCATTAAAGGTTCATCAGTGGGAAACAAGCCTAAACAGAAAACTCTTGGGATAACTGCACATAGTGCTCACTATTAGAAATTAGATGCTTATCATGGAATCCACAGAGAAGCGGGAAAGATGAAAGGGAATTCAATTTAAAGCCGGCGTTAGTAGAAATGGAGATAGCATTTGAAAGATTCAGAAGTCAGTTAGAGGGGATGACACAGATTTCATAGAGGAAAATGTAATGTTAATGGGTCTATAATCCATCATGGGGTAGAAGAAATACATGATACATTTTGTCGACGCAGCGATCAAATGGCGATAGTTATTACACCTTACCAACTAAAAACGGTTTTGCTAATGAAAATAATTTTCTGAAAAAAAAATGATAAAAAGAATAAGAAACATCGGGTTACTACCGTAAGAACGGTTCTCTGAGGCAATCCCCGTAGTTGCTAATCGCACCAGGACTCATTACACTAACTGGACAGCCTCCGTTCCACTGTTCGTTCGCCCAGTCCTACGCGGAAACATAATGTTAGCCTGCGTTTCTGTTGGTTTTTGAGAAAATTTCTTTTTTAGCCGTGCGAAAGTTGGGGCGAGAACGAAAAACCTAAAGAAGGGGGTGGTGGACTTCCTTCCGTTTTTCGCTCTCGCCCCAATTTTCGCGCGGCCAAAGAAGAAATTACCGCCAAAAACCAACGGAAACGCTTCTTTGCTACAAAGGCTAACATATAATAGACAAGTTTAGTTTCTAATGACGGAAATTTATGGTTCAACATGACTTTTCGAAAGTCAAGCACTTGGTAATTACCTAAAAGTGCAATGATAGTGACATAGAAATTCGAGATACAGTACGTGCTATCTGCTTCAATTTATCTTAAGAAGTTGCCAAAAATTGAACTGAATCCATTCACATTTGAATCTGCGAACTGCATTGAAATTAAATATTTCCGCCGTTACGTTAACTGCAAATCACAGGGAAGAAATTTAGTGTTTTTTTAAATTTTCTTCAATCTGATTATGCTCACTATTGTTTTTACAGCTATTTACAAATGTCGGAACATCTTTCGAGCCATATTACCATATCATGTTTACCGTCTATCATACTAATGTTAGTAGTCGATAAAAGATACCGGCATAAATTAGCTCAGTGCGTACCTATTTTCGATTAGCTAAATCCGTTACAAGCCTAGTAGCCCATGGCGGAGTCGTCGCTACCTCCGGTTTCTGTAGTGTTAATATAAAGCAACTTTGACTCCCCCTGCATGGGACACTAATCTATCTTATTTTAGCTCCAAATTCCAATACCAGCTCGGCGAGCAATACCAGCTTTCTCGACCAGCACTAGATAACTTTTACTTCATGAAGCACTTATCTCGACTGCCACAGCTTCTTGAATCCATCTGAAAACCCTACCTTACTGCCCAACTTCTACGAAATTCAGAAAACGACCTTTCTAACATACGATAAATCGTCTTAATCAGTTATTTTATCAGTTCTAATAGACCTAATGCAAAAATGGCGGCGGTTTTAATATTTATTTGTCTACATTCAAATTAGCTTTACTAGCCTCCTTTTTGAGTTAAAGTTTCATTAGAATATGATACCCGAAACGAGGCTAGTAGGATTAATTTGAATCTAGATAAAAGAATATAAAAATCGCCGCCATTTTTGCATAGGGTCTATAAGCAAACCAGCATTTTCACACACTTAATACGTTTTTTTTCCATTTTTTCGTTAGTGTTCTGTAATTGTTTCTCCTGTCTGCAGTCAATTTATGAAAAAGTTACCTTCAATGCGAAATCTAAAGGTTCCGCAGCATCGGGGCCAAAGTATTTTGTAAGGGTCTTTAATATATTTTTCTTTTTCTCTTCATCCTGTATTAAGAGACAAACAATATAATTTAAAAATCTATCAGTAAAATTCAAATGAGGCCGAACACTAGTTACTGTAGGTAAAAAGAATGTAAAAATCATCCCAGCTTTCGCCGATCAACGGCATCATCAGGTCCGTTGATGCTTATTTGAATTTTACTTATATATTTTTAACATGCTACTGAAGGACAAGCTCGAGTTATCCTAGCTGATAATGTGCCAATTTATCGTGTGGGAGGCTTGAGTTCGATTCTCAGCCAGACCAGCACTCAGGGTTTTTATTGAGGAGAAGGTACTGCCTTTTCTCTAAAATCTGCAAATGGTTAGATCTGCTAGGATAATGGCATCGAATCATAGGCCTTTGGAGACATCTGTGCTAATGTGTGTCTGTCTGTCATATGAAAAGTCCACGCATACCACCTTAATTAAAGTGGTGAAGATAAGGGCCTTTAGCCAGCTAGAATGATTTGACACCAAATTGAAGTCATTATTATTATTATTATTATTATTATTATTATTTTTAAGCTTACAAAAACCATTTCAGATAAAACTGCACAACTTAAAGTCCAATTACCAATAAATTATACTCGCAGAATATTCGTTTTCTCTGCAGTTATTTACAGCACATTACAATATCAAAGTAGCACTGTACATTTCATTTTATTTCTGAGTTTTGATTGGATGTTGTTACATTTCCCACTTTGCATATGGCTAATCAAAATAGCGAGACAACAGAAGGGATTGGAGATTTCCTTTCTATTGTGGATTCCTCCTCATCGACTCTATTTGAATTCATGATTATTAGAATTTACTGTATGAACTTTTTAAAACGTCAGTAAGTATAATATCTGCAAATGGTTAGACCTTCATGTCTTCTCGGATAAGGACATTCAACCGTAAGTCAATCGGGACATCTGTGTTTTTGTGTCTGTCTGTCATGTAAAAGGTCTCCACCCACCTTATAGAGTGGTGAGGATGTCCTCTCCCTAAATGGTGTTGACAAATGGATATACGAGTTAAGTGAATTTACGTTACATGAAGCAAAGTATGAACAAGAATTGGCCTGTTTTAGCCTGATTTCATTCCAAATTTACTTACACAAATTGAAGTCCACTTTGTGGCGGCATATGAGCCAATGAAACCTATCAGAGCTGGGCTACCCTCTGAAGTTGTACCATCCATAGTGAGCGACACAGGATCCAATTCACAACTGCCCTCCATGGTTGTATGAAGAGCCTCGCCCGACATACCGGCTTTACGCCAAAATGCTCTTTTATAAGTAGCTACAAACTTGATTAAATGTCCCACAGGCATGGTTTCTATAAGCTTTCGTTTTCTGAATGGTAGAACGGGGGTGAATTGTATTTTGCCTAAAAGTAAATAATGAAAGTTTTTAGAAATAAACAGGCATGTGATTGGCTAATTTTGAAAAGGAAGGAAATTGGGTGAGGGGTTCAGGGGCGAAGCCCTGGCGGGAGCTCAGACGTTTTTCATCAATAAAGTACCCCAAAACACCTCTCACATGTCCAGAAAATTTACAATAAACCCTTGTAGATTTTACTAAAATCTACAAATTATAATCATAAATGTTCTTTCTATAGATGACTCAGGCAAATGTACTTCAGTGAAGTGAAAATAAATAAGACGGATTCTTGTGCGAAGGGGCGGGAGGGGAATTATAAAAAGACGGAATTCCGTCTATAGACGGATTTATCACACCCTGAATAAAACATGCAATAAGGTTGAACAACTTATTATCTGTTTTCACACACGTCTTTAGTTAACAGTCAAATGTTCGCCACAGGCATTACGGTTGGCACAGTTGATAAGATCCCTGCTCTGCAACCACAATATCCCACACAGCTCTGCCGAAATTTCAAAATTGATGCAATTTCTTTTAAACTAAATTTAACCCAGCTTTCCATCCTTACGGGGTAAGTAAATGAGTACTAGCGTCAGTGTCCCAGCCGTCCAGGTAGAGTCCAAGACTCTCATTCGCTTAACACAAAACAAACCAAAGATAAGCGTCGGCTACAGGGCTCACTTTGGCTCGTAAGGGATTGAGCTAGCATTCAACGATTTTTTTTATATATAGAAGTGTCAATGATTCTAACGTAAAATGATAAACTTTAACTTAGTGGGGCCACCACCTGGTAGGCATAAGGCGCCACTCTACCGTGCGGGAGGCTCGGATTTGATGCCCAACTGGATCAACACTCGAGGTCTTAAAATAATTGAAGAAAAGGAGTGGCCTTTGCTCTAAAACTGCAAATGGTTAGACGTTTGCTTCTTCTCGGGTAAGGACCTTAGACTTAGCAGACATATCCGTGTTCAATGGGAGTGTGTGTCTATCATGTGAAGGTATCCGTCCATCCTCTTCCTCCTCCTCTTCCTCCTCTTCCTCTTCCTCTTCCTCCTCCTCCTCCTCCTCCTCCTCTTCCTCTTCCTCCTCTTCCTCCTCCTCCTCTTTCTCTTCCTCCTCCTCCTCTTCCTCCTCCTCTTCCTCCTCCTCCTCTTCCTCTTCCTCCTCCTCCTCCTCCTTCTTTTTTTCTTCTTCTTTATCTTCTTCTCCTTCTTTGCATCATAACGATAGCCTACAAAAGTTTGTATGAAAAATACAATACTAAAGAACAAAATAACAACATTGTATAGGTCTTAAGAAGCACGCTACATCGGTTTAGTTCTCTTTATGGGTCACTAAACATACTCAAAATCTTAATTACCAATAAAAGGGACTGGAACTGAAAAAATGGCGTATTTTGCAGAGTATGTTTCTCCTTGCGTAGTAGTAACTACAACTTTCTCACACTCCTGCAACAAGTAAAAAATTTAGATTAAATATAACATAATAAAACGTTTCAAATATATAAATAAATTTTAGTACAAGTAGTTGAACTGAACTCTGAAGGCACCATATACTCCCAAGAGGTTTGATGACAGACTTTGCTCTAAAACATCATACACTTAAATTTATGTAAATGGCAACTTTTCGATTTATAACTCTAATTAATTCAGGGATGACCTCATTAGAAACAATACAGTCTATTAATTCTATTAACATTATTGCCTTTGTGTTTTATTTAAAAGTATCTTTCTCAAAACGCCTTTTCATTATGTTTCTTTACCAACAAGTTAAACATGTAAATCTAAAACTTCCTTGTAATTACTTTGCAACATACTTTGTCCGTCTCCAACTTTAAGTTACATGATAATACTGTGAAGTTAACTTAGCATATATTCACACTGAAAAGGCATAGAAAGTAAATGTTGAAAGAAGTTTGCTTTTTCAAACCCAACTGCAAGGCTTTCAAAAATACAAGCAGTGATTCATGACATGTCAGAAAACATTGTGATATAATGTGATAAAGATTCTTGCACCTACATCAAACAAGGTTCATTGGTTTTGAAGGCTGAATACCTGATTAACAGCCAATACTGGTTTTCCTAGGTGAATATTTTTCTGGCCAATATTGTCAGCTAAAACCGAAGTCAAGTGATGAGCACCACCCTGTAAGAAAGAGGCACAGGAATCATTCAGTAAATGACAATGTACATGTATTTACATCTAATTTTTCTGACCATCAACTCATCACAGATTGTTTTGTCACCTCAAAGTTTAGCAGCGAGTCATTTCACCAACAATATTTATATAGCCATTGAAAACTTGAAATCATTTTGCCACCTAGAAGTTTATTCACAGAGAACTGTTTAGCCATTGAGAACTCATAGTCATTCACTAGGGATGATGATGATGATGATGATGATGATGATGATAATAAATAATAATAAAGACTTTGTTTAGGTGAAAAGTTTTCTAGCTGGCCAAAGGCCTACTAACTGGGGACGCCATCTTTACCACTCAAAGGTGGACAGAGACTTCTCACATGATAGACATACACACATAAACACAGATATGTCCTCGAGGGCCTTTGGTTTAACGTCCTTATCCGAGAAGACGTGAAAGTTTAACCACTTGCAGATATTAGAGCAAAGGCAGCACCTTCTCCTCAATTATTTTTAAGACCCTGAGTGCTGGTCTGGCTGGGAAATGAACCTGAACCTTCCATACGATAGACTGGCACCTTACCAACAAGGCTAACCAGGCGGTGCTTTATCCATGGAGAATTAGGGACCTTAAGCAGCCAAATACGTAGAACCTTGCGTACGTGGGATTTGTGCGCGTGCCGTTTTTGACGTTCCAAATACCCTCTTAACCCTTTGACTCCTAAACCGGCCAAAACCGGTCTTAGAATATGGTACTAAGTTAAAAAATTCAATCTTTCTTAAACAAGAAAATCATGCTTCGATTTTGGTTTTAAAGC
>JAOBAY020070712.1:0-11771 GCA_025331085.2 Zoanthus sociatus | reverse complement strand
ATACATTCTTTAAAACGCACCTACATTCTGTTTACTGTCCGACAATGAACGGATCAGAGTGCTAAGATTGTACTAGTGGGTCCTTTTTGCGAACTCTAATGCCTTTTTTTAAATCGCGCTATCATCATCTGTTCAAAGTATGTTGCTACACTATCGATGTCTGTCCGTCGCCATTTTGAGCTGTCCAAAGTTGGTGGGGCAAATGCCCCACCTGCCCCACCGGTTGCGCCGCCCTTGCACACACACACACACACATCCCCGTACCATTTAACTCCATTCGCATTTGCCGTCTGAACTACTGTTCCCTTCAATCCCAACATTTCATTAGATACTCCATCAGTTTTGCATGACACATTGCTCTCTCGGTTCTTCTTAAAACTGTAATCTCATTTTTCCTCAAACAATATGTCTCACTCCCATATAACATCGCCGATCTTTCACAACTCTGATAAACCATTCCTTTCATCATAAGCGAGAACCGTTTTGAGTTCAGCAACTCTCACATTCCTTGAACTTGACCCACCGAATTCTTTCTCTTACTGTCACAGCTGCCTCGCAACCACCCATTGCATTCACCTTATCCCCCAAACAACAAATATCTCTCAGTGTTTACACCTCTTCACGCAACTCCTCCACCGATACCGGTTCCACTAATCCATCAACCGTGCTTCTTGCAAATTCCACACACAAATCTCTCCCCATCCTCGGGATCACCCTCTTCGCACATGGATCCATTTCCCGCATTTCACACACAACACTGAATTTGCCATTACTCTCCGGCCCACAAATACCACATGGATCAACCTTACAGGTACTTCACCTTCTGCCCCACTCACTCACTTTCGTCTTCCAGAGGTTCACCTTCAGTCCCTTGCTCTCAAATGCTTCCCTCCATTTCCAGAACTTTCAGTCCCTCCATCGTTTCGCTCGTCAGAACCAAGTTATCCGCGTACAACATCTTACTCATCAAACCATTTCTCACAATCTCCGACTCCGTAACTACGTCAACCACGATCGTAAATACCAACGATTACAACACGGATCCCTGGTGCACACCAACTTTGACCTCAAACTCCTCAGACAACTCTCGCACAACTCTGACTCTTGTTTTTGAACCTTCATACAAACTCATCACTGCTCTCACCATTACCTCTGGTATACCTCTCTTCCTCATTGCCCACTCCAATACCTTCCTTGGGACCCGGCCAAATGCCTTTTCCAGGTCAACAAAGCACAAATACAACTTGTCCTTGTCTAAGTGCTCCTCTTCTAACCTCAAAGTGAACACTGCATTTATCATTCCTTTGCCTGTCATAAAACCAAGTTGCATTTCGCCCACTCTCACCTTTCACCGCAATATCCTCTCTAGCACCTTTTCTACAATCTTCACTGCATGCTCTAGCAACTTCACTCCCCTATACGTGCCGCAACTCATTGCATCCCCCTTTCCCCTTCAAAATCAGTACCATAACACTCAGTGCCCACCCTGGCATTGTACTTCGGATCCGCCACCTACCCCAGGCGTAACGTATGAAAACTTACTAGTCTAGTAATGGCTGACGTGACACAAATTAACCGGCAAGCCGAAGAATGAGATAAGAAATCGGTGTTGAAAATGTTTTTACAATCGTCATTCGTTTTATCATCATCTTTATCGATGAATGAAGAATCCAATACTGCATTTGCTCAAAAAAAATAAACGTACATGTACGTTTATTCGAAAGTTAAGAGTAGGAAACCAGGCCTACTTTTAGCAGCAAAGCTTTATTTGTTAAAAATTTTTCCGAGTTTTTGTTTGTATATTTGAGTATTTTCAGTTTCACTTTAGTTATAAACACGAAGTTACGATTTCGGGCGAGGCTACAGAGTTTGTGGTGGTAAGTTTCCTTTGATGTCGATAAGGTTGCTTTTGATGCTTTCGAGCTTTTTATCCACATACTGTTTAGCAAAATAATTTAATGTTATATACACGGCTTATTTTTCAGGAAAATTGCATCTTACGCAAATGCGAAAGCATATGTTGCACAAAATTGTATAACGGGGATAATCAATGAGACTCCAAGTTTTTATCACACTTAATTTGCCGATGTTAACCACTACCGTTTATAACTTTAACAATCTGGAACAGCCTGGTCATGCAGGCGCGTAGCCAGCATTTTTTCAGAGGTACGCACAAAATGACATAATTAGTAAGTGGTTTATGGTAACGTGCTAATTTTTTCGAAATTGCCTGTTCCGCTGGATATTTTAATCACATGCTGTTATTGAAACATAACATAATAAATCCCTTACTAACAATTTAATGACCTGTATTTTTGTTATGCTTAATGGATTTACAAAGGTTCTTCACGGACTCGCTATCAAGCTACGGCATTGGCACCAAATCTAACTGACAGCTTGTCTACTTATGTAACATAAGGATAATTACACTCAGATATGCAACTCGGCACATTTATACATATTCCTTAAAAATTTTTCTGCTTCCAATCACTTTTTTTTTAATCAAAATTTTTGAGGTACGTACGTGCGTATTTGCGTACATTTAGCTACGCGCCTGTCATGACCAGATGAATGTTTACTAATTACATAGTGTTTAGAGCATTTTATTTACTTGTTACTAGTTTCCTGACGACGCCACACTATTGGCATACCTGGTAGAAAAATATACAGACAAGTTTTAAACTTACAACAACGTCTATTTATTTTTCGTACTCCTTTATATAGTGCTGCTCACCATTTTGTTTTTTTAAAATAATAACAATTCAAATTGTTTTTAAACTTGTAAAAATTAAGCATTTGTGAAAACACTAATAGCTGCTTTTGAGAAACAAGCCGCTTTCCTTCATTGCCAGACTTGGAACCGCCGTGAGCGATTCACTGCTCACTATTCTACGCCACTGAGTTGATATTCAGCTGCGGTATTTGCCACTCGCATGCGTGTGTTGACCCTTGCTTTTGAGTCGGCCATCTTACATTGTTATAGTTCTGAGTTCCTACGAGTTTTGTCTTTATTCTGGCGTGCTGGCAGCGGTGGAATCCGACGTTGATTGTTGTTTAATAGCATGGAGTGCGTGTTGGAGTGCGGCGCACGTCTGGCACCCATCGTTTTCTCTGTATTTCGCCTTGTTAAGAGCAAGCTCAAAAAAATTAAGACTTATTACCTTCTTCAACCTGTTGCTTGGTGGGTGGCTGAGCTGAAGGTGAATGGCTGTTAGATCTCCGTCCAGTATTTGTCGAGGGATCATTAAGCACTGGCGGGTTGGTACTAAGAGTTCGTTTCGTGTCTTAGCGTTTATTGCGACAATTCCGAGTTGGCCTCTAAGCGAGTATTGTGGCGGAATTCCGAGGGGCCCTGGAGCGAGGGTATAAATTGTGAAATTTTCTGTTTTTAGAGTAGTTTTCTAAATGTAAGCATCGGGAGCAGAACACTGAATTTACATTAAAACTTTGAGAAAATTACAAAGTCTTCGTTTGAGTTGCTGAAGATATAGCCAGCGAATAAAGAGAAAGGAGAAACGGAAGTTCGTTCCTCTTGAAAATGAGTCTGTGTTGATAATTGAGACGTTTAGGTATTTCTTTACGTCTCGGATATAGGTTAACTTTTTGGAAGGTCGTGTTCCTTGTGGAAAATTGAAGGTCGGGACACTCCAGTTGCAATGATAGCCATGCATTCTTCCTTGTTAAGAGTAGTTTAGTACGCCCGAAGAGGACATCTTTTGTTGTTATCAGTCAGACCACGGATTTTTCCATACGTTTTACTAATGTGCATATATGACAGGATTAGTTGTCGCAATCAGAAGCATTGCGGCTAGCAAAGTCCGAGGGGAGAATAGCTGCGTCCGAATAGTAACTTGAAAAGGGCTCGCTATGGAAAGGAACGTAGAGATCCGTGGGCTGGCAGAGAACTCACCCCTGCGTAGCTTGTCGAAAGCCTGGACACAGGGTGGCTGTCGGTTAAAACACATGTGCGGTGCAGTAACTGGATAATATATCTAAAGGGCTGAAATCCTTAGTTTCCGCAGATATTGCAAGGGCCTGGATCTCACATGATAGCCAACCTAACTGGTGAGCCTTGAGATTTGCACTGAAAAATCCTGCCAGTGCTAATTTTTCATTGTGTGTGATATACAGTGTTGTTGGCATGCCTGGTATCCTCACTGCACCGTCGATGACGATCCAAGGTTGGTCTGAGGGTTCCAGTCAAGGCTCTCTGTGTAGGATGGAAGGATTGCTCAAGTCATCTGTCCTGGAGATGTCTTCTTGTGATGAACATCCTGCCATAGCGGTGTCCAAAGGCACGAGTACTGACGAGCAGTGGGGAACCACACGTAAGAGGACCTTGTCAGCGCCTATAACAGACTTCATATCAATGACTTTCTTGGGAAGGGCGCATAAGGAGAGGGTGGAGTTGGGGACGTTCTCTAGGGAGGCTTGAGTTTGCTCGTTGGTTAGGGTGGTAACTAGTGGGGCAATCTTGCAAAAATGTTTATGGCAGTTAAAGGTGCGCGGCTCGTTTGAGAGATTAGCGATACGCAATTCACCGACAACACATAGTAAAATAGAAGAGGGAGGCCAGATGTCTGATACTTTGCACTGTCGCGCGCTCGGGGAATCCAAACGTGGTTCATTGACATAATCAGAATTCGCATGTTTGTCGTTGGGTTATTTAAGCTCTATAAAATTCCCAGGCCAGAAGGTGGTGAGTATGGGAGAGGCGCGTAGAACGATTGTACGGATGGAATTAGGTGTGCGCGGAATGTCCCCAGAGCCTTAGGTAACCGTGGTCCCGTCTCTCTTCGGATAACATGACGCTCAACGAGGCGCACGGCGATGTCACTCGTTCCTGCTAAAGTCTGGACGTCTAGGTTTTCCGCTAGTGAACCCTCGAAATGAGACACATGCTTATCGCGGGAAAGAGTAATTCTCTTGTCTCCCCCACCACTTAAGCACTGATACAAGTGTTGCGTTCCCAGCTCTTCGCGTTGGAGTTACTGAGCTCGCCAGCTCAACCATCCACTTTTATATACTTAACTTTTGTTGTTTCTCAATTTTGTATAGTAAGCGGCGGTAAAAACTAATAGAAAATAAACAACAGCGTAAGCTGAACATCCGCCAAAGTAAATGTAAACAAAATATAAATCAAATCCACTTAAGAAGACAAATGTACTTACACGAATTACGCGAGAAATAGAATAATAAATTTCACACACACACTCCGGCAAGAAGACTCCAAGATAATATAAATTTTAACACACACTCCGCTAAGACAAACTCCCCAAACTGACAAGGTCAAGGCGACCGTAAGTGATATTTTTCAAAGTTCGAAATCTCCTAAGGGAATTAACGTTTATTGTAGTTGCTAAATAATTCACGGAACTATTTCCAGTATTCATAACAGCCGCCATGACGTCAGGTGCAACCCAGCAATTGTGAATCACAGTTTCTATATAATGTGATTTTAAATGTTTAAGGTTTGTTATAATGTTTCCAAAATCAAACATTGCTTGTGGCAATACCTAGATTGGTTATGGAAAGGGAATAGCAGTTAATGGCCATACTACTGATATTTTGATAATACAGAAAAAAATACGTTAAACTCTTTTTTTATAATCAACAAAATGTCAAAGTAAAGAGAAATGCTTCTATTCTTGCTTTTTGTAGATCGAGGTGGACACGAACCATTTCAAAGGAAATTTCCCGGATTCTTGCGTTATCGCAGGTAAATATTTAAAGCTTTGTGTTATAAGTTACTTGTGCATATATAATAGTAATAATAATAATAATAATAATAATAATAATAATAATAAGTGGGCAAAAGTATACAATTCTCCCCAGGGAAAACTCTGTGCTTAATTTTAAATAGTAATTATAATAATAATAATAAAAATAATAATAATAATAATAATGATAATTGAATAAATATCTGCAGCTTAGAAACAATTATAGAAGAAATGTTCGTGCTGACATAAGCTTATCGAACCCATGACATTGTGATTACCGGTCAGACGCTCGACCCATTGAGCTACCGGAACTCACGTGGGAAACGAGTAACTTAACTTGGTTCTTATACATAGAACATTGGGTATATGCTCAATATGATAATAATAATTATAATAATAATGATAAGGATGATGATGATGATGACTTTATTTAGGTCTCAAGTTTATTTAGCAGTCGTTATCCGAGAAGACGCGAAAGTTTTTAAACCATTTGCAGATGTTAGAGCAAAGGCAGCACCTTCTCCTCAATTATGTTTAGGCCCTGAATGTTGGTTCGGCCGGATTCGAACCAGAACCTCTCGCATAATGGACTCGCATGTTACCAGCTAGACTAGCTAGACATTTATTACTTCAAATCTATTTGTTCAGATATTTTTGATGTTTGTTTATTTGATTTTTATCAATCAAAATATAAACAAAAGACAAATTATTAATGTTACTATCTTCCTGTGTTCACACAGGCTGCCTCATGTCTGAAGAGGATGAAAAGAAGTTTAAAAAATCTCAAGATACATTTAAGCCATCTTGGAAGGTCATACTTCCCAGCAGCAAGGTACTGTAAGGACGCCATCAGGAGTTCAGTCAGGAACTTTAATGACCCATTTTCTAAAGGCCACATTCCTATATTTAAAATGGTCTTATTGAACCATGTGTAATACGATAAGAAAGCTATATAACACCTTTACAAGCCTAGTGACCTATGGACCCCGCGTTTATCTCCAATCTAAATTTATTCTAAGCTTTTATTATTCATTTTGTTGGGTTTAAAGAAGAAATTGTTCAGTTTAGATGGTGTGAGAACATTGTTTTGGCTAAATAATAGACACTAACAGCAAGGGAAAAATCGCCCATGTCAGTTCTCTTAGGTGAGCTTTTTTTCACTCACCAAGGATTTTCAAACGGCAAACACTGGGAACAAAAAAACCGCCGCCTGGTTAGCCCAGTTGGTAAGGCGCCGGTCAGTTGTGAGGGAGGCTCGGATTCGATTCCCGGCCTGTCCAACACTCAGGGTCTTAAAATAATTGAGGAGAAGTTGCTGCCTTTGCTCTAACATCTTCAAATGGTTAGACCTTCGCGTCTTCTCGGATAAGGACGTTAAACCGTAGGCCCAGTCTCTCGATCTCTCTGTCGAGGGACCTAAAAGAACCCACACACTTTTCGCAAAAGAGTAGGGTGGTAATCCTGGTGTTGTGGTTTGTCTCTTCAACTGAAGGCACTTCTTATCGGCTGCCAATGTGCGCCATAACATGTGAGCCGCTCAAGCGGACTTTCTAAGACCCTCAACTGTATGTTAAAACCTGTATTTATTTGTAAAGCGCTTAGAGCTTTAGGATAAACGCTATATATAAATATTGTATTTATTTATTTTATTTAAAACAGGATCGCGGGTGTTTTTTAGGAGAACATGTACAAAAAGTGTAGAAGGTAAACTAGGACAAGACGGTTTTTCTCTCTGCTTTTCGATTGTTCTACAGGTCATAGCGTTTTCTATTTAATTGTTTACAACACAAACGATGCTGTTTTTTTCTTTTTAGAAAATAAATAAAAATCATATTTCCTTCTTTCTGAATAACGTTTCTTGTGTTGCGTGACGTCATTTCGTGATTTATATTCAGTTAGATAAAACAGATTTTAGCCAATTAGAGCGCGCGTTATTTCAGGATTATTTTCTAAAGATATATAACAGTCTGGATCACAATTAAACTAAATTTCCTGGAATATCTGTAATGCAGTCCAAGTATCCATTGCGACTTCACGATGAACAAAGTGTGTAATTCATTAAAATTCAAATAAATTCAAGATTAATTCGCATGACCATGCACTGTAGAAGCCAGACTACTTTCGTATCACCGCGTAATGAAGCATCAGCTTAGTGCGTGAACAGCGAATGATCAAATTCAAAGCTTGCAAACCTTTTACAAGTGAAGACGTTGTAAAGTTCTGTATTATAAGTACTGCATTTGTGCATACAGCGGAGATCCTTTACAAGGTTGGTGTTTGAGTACCAGGCATTATAAAAAAGATGTTAGAAGGTTGCCTTACTAACATTATGCAAATTTATGCGTAAACCCACTTGAATGACTCCTATAATTTAATTGGTTTCCAACAGCATAATTACAGGAAAAATCACACTATTTAGCATCCGTGATCACTTTCCAAACACAGTACAGAAAGACCTCAAACAAGGTAATCAGAACCAATGTTGATGTACATACAGTACACAATACATTGTTACTACAGTCAAACCTCGATTATCTGGACTCTTCGGGACCTTGGTAAATAGTCCGGATAATCGAGAGTCCAGATAATCAAGAGTCCGGATAATCGAGAGTCCGGATAATCAAAAAAATGAGTATTAATGAGATACAAATGTAACTGAAAAGATATATAATGTGTACAACAAAGAAACATTTCGATCATGAAATTTACAGTCTTTCAGAACTTACAAAATATTTACGTTTTGTTCAGATATTTAATCAGCCTATATGCAACTGCGAGTTTTCAAGATGACAACTAATTAATATTCATGAAAAAACAGGACCAGAAAAAAAGTCCGGATAATCGAAAAGTGCGGGTAATGGAGGTTCGACTGTACTTAAAAAGGATTTGAGAAGTAATGAAAACACTGTTTGTAAAGGCGAAGTTTAAAGTCCACTTTTCAAGTAAAGGCATGATGTCCATATAAAAAATTGGGCGTTTTGACGTCTACTTGTCACAATCTCAACTGTAATATGGTGATACGTATGAAAAAGGGTCATTCTATGAACTAAGAAGAACGTTGATGTAAAATTAATATCCTCATAAGAATAGTTTTGATCAGATTATTGACAATGATTAGATGCTTAGCGTTGGATCTTCATGCTTGATATTATGCATCCATTTTCTCAAATCAAAGGATTTACTTTACTTTTGCTTTTACTTTTACAGTGCTTCGCGAGTTCTTGTGTGATCAGATCATGTCTATTTACATTTCTTAAAGTGCCTGATCTCCCATGTTCGTCAAAACGTTTTTACAGATGCCTCCGTGAAAAGCCAATACAGCCTGCGTCACGTTAGCCACATTCAAACTTACAGACCACACTTTGTTGGTTTACGACGAATGGTTCGTTTTTCTTTATCTTTAGCACACTTTCAATTTTGTTTCTGATAGAAATTGGCTGGATGTTTATATGAATCTCAGAGCTAAGACCTTTCAGCTGTCTACGGACAGTGTTTGCAGATCTTTGATATTTAAAGAAAAGAATAATAGGAATCATTTAAGATATTTTCCAGTAGGGGAATGGTTGGTGCAGTTGATAAGATCTCCGCCTTCCAGCCGGAAGGTCCCCAACACTATCAAGATTTGAATATTTATCCGACTTCTTTAATTCCGCCTACGCTTTCCATCCTTCCGGCATAGATAAATGAGTACCAGCGTCTGCTTGGAGGTAACCTGCGATAAATTAGTGTCCCGTCCTGGTACACCTAACTAGACTGTCGTGCATTTAAAACTACAGAAACCGGAGCTAAGAACCCGCTCCTTGGACCACTTGGCTTCCTCACGAGGGTATTGTTAATAACATTTATTTTAGCTAATAATTAATTTTTGAATCACATTACCATATTTATTACTTTTGATTCTGAAGAGAAGTGATCATCGTCGAAACGTCCAGTTCGTTTAGCTTAACTTTCCTGAGATCATAAAAACGTTATGTCAAAATACATTCAAACCTAAATTATCCGGACTCATTGGTAAACAGTCCGGATAGTAGAGAGTCTGGATAATAAATAGTCCGGATAATTGAGTGTCGGGATAATCAAGAGTCCAGATAATCGAGTGTCCGGATAATCGAGTGTCAGGATAATCGAGAGTCTGAATAATTAAGGGTCTGGATAATTGAGAGTCCAGATAATTGAGAATCAGGATAATCGAAAAAATGAATATTAAATAGATACAAATGTAAATAAAAGATATATAAACATGAGAACAGCAAAGATACATTTTTATCATGAAATTTACACAGTTTTTTTGTATTTACAAACATTCATTTTTTGTTCAGATATTTATAACACTTTAAAATATTCAAGCATATTTGTTTGCTTCAAAACCTCTCGCTGTACTTCCGAACAAAGATAATATGCAACTTTGACAATATTTTTAAAGCATTTAATCGGTCTATTTGCAACTTCGAGTTTTCAAGATGACAACTAATTAATACTCATGAAAAAAACGGGACCAGAGAAAAAAGTCTGGATAATTAAATGATCTGGATAATCAAATAGCCCGGATAATCGAGATCCAGTTAATCAAATAGTCCAGATAATCAAGGTTCGGATAATTGAATAGTCTGAATAATCAAATAGTTGGGATAATTGAAAACTCCAGATAATCGAGGTGCAGATAATTGAATAGTCCGAATAATCAAATAGTCTGGATAATCGAGGTCCAGATAATTGAGGTCCAATAATTGAATAGTCCGAATAATCAAATAGACTGGATAATTGAAAAGTCCAGATAATCGAGGTCCAGATAATTGAATAGTCCGAATAATCAAATAGTCCCGATAATTGA
The DNA here is from genome assembly GCA_025331085.2 of Zoanthus sociatus. NCBI lineage: Eukaryota > Metazoa > Cnidaria > Anthozoa > Zoantharia > Zoanthidae > Zoanthus > Zoanthus sociatus. The sequence continues at coordinate 1,220 of JAOBAY020070712.1, read as the reverse complement.
AAAGTCCAGATAATCGAGGTCTGGATAATTGAATAGTCTGAATAATCGAATAGTCCGGATAATTGAAAAGTCCAGATAATCGAGGTCCGGATAATCGAATAGTCCAAATAATCAAATAGTCCGGATAATTGAAAAATCCAGATAATCGAGGTCCGGATAATCAAATAGTCCGAATAATCAAATAGTCCGGATAATTGAAAAGTCCAGATAATCGAGGTCCGGATAATCGAATATTCCAAGAAATCAAATAGTCTAGATAATCGAGGTCCGGATAATTGAATAGTCCAGATAATCGAGGCCAGATAATTGAATAGTCCGGATAATCGAGGTCCGGATAACCGAGGTGTGACTGTAGATATACAATTAATAGATTGTCGAACAATTTTGGTCTGAAGTCATACTTGTGATTATAAATTAAACTAGCGCTAAGCAAATACCATTAATTATTTCTAGCTTCCTTACCCTCAGATGTTTAAGTTGGTATAGAAAGTCATAAAGATTACCAATCTCTCCATGAGGTATTCTCATATCTACAAACCAAAAAATAGTTAGTGACTGTGAGTAAAAGACAACATATAAAAAAAGCTTCGATCGATTCAACGTCTTCATATAATCAACTGTAAGTCCTATGTCTTGTATAAATTCAAAAAACAACAACAATTTGTTCTCTTATGTTCATAAATGTTCCAGAACACAAGGTATCTATTTTCAACATTCAATACTAAAAATTTAAAATAAATAATTTTCAAAGTTTGGTGGACAAGATTATGGAATTCGATCCCCTTAAAAATTAAATCACTTTCCAAAGCGGGATCTTCTAAAAACTATCAAGTGATGGATCCAGGATATCTTGAGTCTGAAAACTTAATACAAAAATCCAGCAATTGCTACATGTTAAATTGTATCGTAATCATTAAACTGTTCTTCCCTCACCTCTAAAATAACAAGTAAGTGAACCTTGAAAACCCTTGCGAGGGATTAGACAAGTTGAAAAATCGAAAATACTATTGAATCCATTTCATCACTATACAAACGAGTACAGCTTGGTGTAAACGTTTTTGCCTTAACAAAAATAAACTTCAGTATCGCTATATAGTTAACATTTTTGATCGGGGAGAGAGACGTGATATAATATGGAATCAGCGGCTCAGAATTAACGCGCGTGATTGGCTGATAAATATATATTTTTTGCACTTTAAGGGCTTTTCGTAAAGCAGATC
>JAOBAY020070701.1:0-11772 GCA_025331085.2 Zoanthus sociatus | reverse complement strand
GAGTCAAGTGTTCTTATAAAGTGTTTTGATATATAATTGAAAGCACTGGTCGACTTCCGTACTAAAGTGTTAGTGTATGGACGAGATTGAATGTTCCTAGTAAAATACTTTGAAGACTTTAATCACGAGTCAAGTGTTCTTATAAAGTGTTTTGATATATAATTGAAAGCACTGGTCGACTTCCGTACTAAAGTGTTAGTGTAGAGAAGAGGTTGAATTATGCTCCAGATAAAATATATTGAAGATTTCAACCACGAATATTCTTAAAATATTCAGATATAAAATTGATAATATTGGTTCTACATTTACTCACAAGAAACGTTTTCAAAACTTCCAACATTAGTTGTGTTTCTGTAGGAAATCCCTGTTTAGACATCGGACTCCAGGCTTGCTACTTCATATAATTTAAATGTAAATTGTACTTGTAAAATAAAAATACTTGTTAAATGATGAATGGTAAGATCAACATTTGCGGTGTGCGCACGCCTTTATGACATTCTGTGCTTGAAAGCCTAACATTTGGGATGTGTCTGCCAATGCAAGACAATAAACTACAATGAAGTTGCCCCAAAAAACGTTAAATAAATTGAATCCAGCCATCAATAGCATCCGCTTTGTGCATCACGTGCCTCAAGATTGTCAAGCCGAGTCAAATAGCTCGAATTTCAATTCTTTTAGCATCGGAAATCTCCTGCTGAAATCCAGCAGTCAATAACATCCGCTTTGTGTATCAAAGTGCCCCAAGATTATCAAGTCTTTGAAATGTTATTCCACTCTGTTTTCAGAGAGTAACAAACAAACACGCTGCGGATTGGCTAAAATATATTTTCAATGTTATAAGATTTTGCGTTATTTACTTTTTCATTACTTCGTTTCAAATTTTAGTTTTTCATGTCTCAAATAAAATGAATGAATCCTTTTCAAAGTTCACACACCAATCTAAAAGTTATTTTTCTAGCTGCAGCATTTACAAGTCTTTCTAAACTAGCGAGTGATGTCAAATTACAAGTTGAAGCCGACGCAAAACAGCTGGACGAAGCAGAGAACATTGAACAACAAAAAAGTGAAAACCTTGTGGAGTTTGATGAAGACCTCTCCAAAGCTGTTAATGTTCCTTCAAAAGGTATCGTTTAATGAAGAAAATAATGAAAAACGTATACACTTGTAAACTAGTAACAAATGATACACAAATTCGATAAACACTTCATATTAGGGAGGTCAGGTTGGCGGCGTGGTCATCAGTCGCGCCTCCCACTTCTACTAAGGCGACCAGGGATCAATTCCTGGGCTCCGCACGTGGGCTGAATTTGTCGATCTCAATCGGACGTCGGGAGCTTTTCTCCGGCTACTCCGGTTTCCCTCCTTCTGCTAATTGGGCTTTCGCGCCAAGATCTGAGCCGTAAAGCAATTAAACATTAGCCTCTGGCTAGGAAGAATGGGCAACCACTTTCTTCTTAATAGACGATAAATAAAGTATATTTTATTGCTAGATTTCAATCTTTGTTTTGAATTTAAGCTCTCTCTGTATCTTTCTTTTTAGAAATTTCTTACTTTTGTGCGCTTGTTTTTGGTCCAGAGCTATTTTTGATTAACCCATTAAGTCAGTAAAATATTATAATTTGTATCTTTTGTATTATATTTTATTGTATATGGCTTAAACTTCACGTGGCTTCCCATTCCCAATCGGGACTCACAAATCGAACTCCTTGACATCTCCTCTTTGAGTTATTGTCACCCTATTCGCTAAAGAAAGGGATTTTGGTAACCGAGCCTTCATTTTCAACTGAATATACAAGCCATTTATAAATTCTAGTATAAAGATGGAAGGTGTTTTAGGAAATGAAATCCATTCTAATTAAAAACGTAATAAAATTTTAGCAAAACGCCTTAAAAACATTTGCTATATAAAAACAAGAACAAATTCAATAAAAAAATGATTCAAGGTGTGCCGGTGTCTCTTCAAAGCAGAGTTATAGAAAGTGGTTTCTGTAGCTAGAACGTTGATTGGCGGTAGCCACTATGTGACTATGTCATCGTCCGAGGTGAGCCTTAATCCCACAACACGAAGCCAAGGCAAGTCACAGGAAGCCCGCAAAATTTCGAAACATTGTTCATAATCAGTCAACTGTCAGCCTATTAAATCTCTGACTTGATCTCCTGGTGTAATTCTTATCAATTCAAAACACATGTACCTTTCAAAAGTATGCAATTAAAACTACTACCATTCGAAATATTTTACATTTTCTGTAGCGAATACCAATCCAAGGGTTTTTTAAAATGTTTACTTGCAGTAGCGACTAACACTTAAAAAGCGCCTTTTATTACTTGTGCTAGCAGCGAAGCGCGGTACAAGTTCAGGTTTGCTCCGTGTTTTTTTTTATTTGTGTCGAGATCTTCAGCCACTTGATGTAATACTTGATATACTGGACAGCGCTATATTCGGCTAACTGATTTTATCCACGAGCTGGTACAAGTATACGCTCCTAGAGCGTCTTGTTTAAGTTGGACATAGTCAAAGAAGAAAGCAAAACAATGATTTTGTGAACGTTATTTCTCAGTCTTCACTTCTTCGACGGTGTTTAAAATAAAAAAAAATATTTTCTACAAGTTAATAAAAGTATCATCATCAAAACATTTTTTAATAAGGGATACAGGGAACGAATTCGTATGTTTAGGTAAGTTTCATGAAAAATATAGAGGCCTGAATTTCAGTTTTGAAGTGAAAAAGCATATACAAACATATTTCTACGGTTAAAAACACAACCAACAAAAAGATTTGTAGTTGTTCAGTTACATTCTATATAAAAATCATATTCGTATTTTATAAGATTTCTCTATCTGGTCCATCAAACGTGGCATAAACTCGATAATTTATCATTTCACAGCTTTCACCATGGTAGAAACTTTCAGGTCATTGTTTGTGTTTCTTGTCACATGTTAACCATGTTTAATCTGATTGGCTGAGTTATCAAGGCATAATGCCGGCATTTATCTAAAACGTTTTTGTAATGCATAATTGATTGCTACCACCGGTGGAAGTTAAGTAACCTTGAAAGTTCTCTTTTATTAGATTTTAATCCTAAGGTTTTATCCCATATCAACTACGTTGCATTCTAAAAGCACCAATGAAGTGATTTCTTGGTCATCTAGTTCACAATCGAGTTTTTGTCACTAGTAATCAGAAAAGGTAACACTTTTAATAGATATTTTATGTACCAGTAGGTCATTTACTCCAAACATTGACAATTCTTAATCAAAATAAATCTATTTTACAATGTTGCGGCACTGAATCCATAGTTTTGATATCTCTTTGGTAAGAAAATGAGAAAGGAATCTTCTAATGGTTTCAATATTTCTAACATCTTCGGAGAAGAAAGGAGTAACCAAGGTTTGATTTAAATAAGATTCATTCATTGAAAATTTATGAAAGTCATATTAACTGTTTCTATTAGCTTTATGATTACTGAGATAGTGTTTGCATGGCGGTTATATAAGTAATTTAAGAATTTGCAAAAGAGAAACCTGGTAGTTTTATCATGGAAACATAAATACGTTACTAGTTTTTAAAATAGCTTTGAAAAATTGTTTTGGTATTGGTCCTTGACAAAAACTTAATGGTTCTAATTCTAATTCGTCAAAAACTTTAAAGATCATTAATAAATACTTTGTTTAACGTCAATTGAGAAGGAAGTGGTTGCCCATTCTTCCTAGCCAGAGGCTAATGTTTAATCACTCGACGGCTCAGATCTTGGCGTGGAAGTCGAATTTGCAGAGGGAGGATAACCGGAGTACCCGGGAAAAAACCCTCGGAGTCAGATTGAGATCGACAAATCTCAGCCCACGTGCAGACTCGATCCCGGGTCGTACAGGTGGGAGGCATGACTGATGACCACTACGCCAACCTGACTCCCCATTAACAAAGTTGAAAAGGTAGTAATTGTGATGGATTATATAATCTAAAGGGTAAATGACAACCTATATATACACGGCGTTTGCTAGGTTTAAGACAATTTTGTAGACAGAAGAACACCAGAAATTCTATAAAAACGTCTTGGAGTCATAATAAGGGTACAACTTAGCTGCAACATCTAGAATTGCATTAATCCATGAGTTAATACGAATTGTCTTCAGTGAAAAAAAATTCAGACAACCAATAAGTTTATCAGCAATGATGATATTATCATGCATTTGGAAAGTTACCGAATAATTTTTCAAAGTGCGCCTCCACAGCAAAGAAATGTCAGCAGCATTTAATTATCAACTCTAATAATAGGTCAGGGTTTTCAATAATTCTAAGGAAGGTGGTGAAAGTGTAGAAATAGATGGTGAAGGAGCTGGTATTTCTCATTTTATTTGCATGGACTGAGTAACTTGCTACAAAAGAAGGTAAAAATTTATTTCAAGTGGGTGGCGAAATTCGCCGGCTGCCGCCTACCAATAAATACCCTGTAGGAAAACCGCTGGTTACTTACACAGCGGGCTAAAGTTTCAGCGCTTAGACCGCTTTGCTCAGACGAAAAAAAACCTGAGAATTCTAATAATCCAGATTGAGATAAATCTATTGAATTTGTAATTTCTATTCGACTTTATCGAAGAAGTGAATGATTCAAATGATGAGTTAGGATTTTTCAAAAACAAGTTGCAGCCCATATTTGGTGCCCAGAGTTTTCGATCACGATGGATATATGAATAGTAACTACTACGTCAGCTTAAACTAAACTATCTTTGATTTACCTTTCAGGATTACAAGATGAGACGCCGTCAATCAATTCTTATTGGTCATCAGAGCTACCCAGCTATACCAAACACCAGAACATCACTGACTTCAAGACCTGGCGGGATAAAACACAACATCTCAGATTTGTGAACATGGCACCAATGCAAATATCAAAAGGAAATTATTTTGGCCGCTATAACGGCTCATTAAATGAAAAGGTTACAAGTTTACTTCGTCCGTCGGACAAACAAAACTCTTATCTAGACGAAGAAGGTCGTAACAGCACACCAAAACTCGCTACCAGCCCTCCTTTGATTTTAAGCACTTACAAAAGTAATTCTCTCGTATCCAGCAACACATACTTATCATCAGCAGCCATTAACTCAATCATTTCGAGCCAAAGTACTTTCTTGGTTAGTAAGAGTGTCCCCTCAAATAAGGGAACATCTCCAGCTCCATGGTCTGCGTTATTGTCACCAACCAAAACTCTAGCACCATTTGATTTAACTGAAATGAAACAGAACAATGATCAAGTATTGGCTGACTTCAATGACAACCGAATTCCTAAAAATGTCAGACCAACGTCGTATTTACCAGCAAAAGGTATGTTTTTTTGTTTTTTTAAAAAACAATTTGTTTTTTGAAAATTATTTTTCTCTTCAAACAGAAAATCTAAAATTAGAAGCTATTTAGATCTTGGAAGATGAGTTACGATGATGAGAAGCGAATGAGTGTAAAGAAATTTCCAGCCATTCGCCAAAGATATCTGACGTTTCCCTTATTAAAAATATGGCTATCATTGTGACAGAGCCATCGAGATTATAAAGACATTCTCATCATCATCATCATCATCATCATTAGTATTATAAAAATATTGCTTGTAATACTGGCAGATGTTATACAGTCTTGATCTTTCTACCCCACATTATCGTTCAATCTACCTAAGTATTTTGACACACAACCAAAAGACCCAATAACAAGACCACCACTTTAACCTCTTTCATTTTCCATATCTTTGCCCGAGGTCCTGGTATTTTTTAACCTTTTCTGTTTCTTTCTCACTAACTCTGATCTCACCAGGTATGGCTTTATCAATGATTGAGTGAATCCTTTTTCTTTGTCTACTAGAATAATGTTTGCTCTTCAGAGTTCAGGCCTCTATAACACGGTCACTCTGTAAATTGCCAGCAACTTGATATTATATTTAACACAACCAAGTAGTATATGATCAAACTATTTGTGTTTACTCTCCATTATATATTTTTAAACAAGTTCCAATGTACGATTTTTGCCACGTTATTATGATTTCTTTTGTACTATCATTGTCATTATCATTATTATCATTATCATTATTATTATTATTACTATTATTATTATTATTATTATTATTATTATTATTATTATTATATTCTGAATGTAAAACTGGGACCAAATAGTTTAGAATTTGGCAAACTTATAAAGTTTTGGAATCTGAGTTCGGTTTTCCTAGAATATTGTTATGCTTACAGTGATAAGTGAGAATAATCCAAAGCTTACAGTTTTTTTATATTATTTTCTACATAGAAACAAAGCATTCATTCATCCAAAAATTTTAATGAATATGAAACGATATAAGAATAAGAATACTAATGATAGCAATAGTAATAGTACTAAGTGCAGGTGACTAGTGACGGTAGATATTTATCGCTAGGCTCAGACACTAAGGGAATAGTTGTTTTAGTATTACACTAGCAGGTGAATAGCACTTTTTAAAACAATTTATTTTTTTATTTTAAAACATCTTCATGAAAATCTGGGCAAAAACAAGTTTCAAAACCAGCCTTCCGCAATCTATCTTACGCGCCAGCACTAAACTTAATATTAACCATGAAAGAATAGAAAATAATAAAAACAACAAAATTTACAATTAAATAATGAAACACCAAATCTTGTTCATTTATTTGTGTTTAAAAGGGTTCCTTCCTTGTTTATTTTAAGTTTCGTCTTCAGAAACTGAAGCAAAACAGGAAGCCATTTATTCACGGGTGAGTGAGTGAGGTGAATAACGCAGGATATTCGTTGTTTCATGAGCCAATCAGAGCGCCCGAAAAGTGCTATTCACCTGCTATCTTAATACTGAAACATTGTATATAGATGTGTCAACATACACAACTATAAATGCTGCTGAATGAAAATAGCAAAAGAGTTACTGTTAATCAGCAGGATACCTAAACTGTGCGATTCTACAATAGGCTTCAGCTCCATTAAATTCTGTAATTTTCTCCTTATCTATTTCTTGCAGAATCTGGTACCATTACTCCAACACAAGTTCCAGTGTTAATTCACACCTCACCAGGGGGTCTCTCTTACAATGTTACGCTACAGGAAAAAGAGTCTCCTCCTGGTGAGCTGTTCACCATTTCATCTTCTAACGGTGGAAAATTCAAGAGCCTTCATTTCGGACATAAACCCCGGAAGCCTACAAAACAAAAGGAATATTTTAAGGACACATCTAAGAAAAGACGTAAAATGGTAGCTGTGAAAACTAAAAATTTGACCACTATGGCGGGAAATGATACTGTTGCTTACAGTGAAAAACAACTTCGTAAAAATAAAACTGTTGATGAGGTTCTGCTAAAAGTGCTAAAGAAGAAAGAAAAATTTCCTATTCCTCTTGGTTTTGATAAATTAAACAATTGGTTGGAATCATCCATCAATCAGAGTCACTATTCAGCAGAAGTTCTGCAGCATTTAATCGATGTTGGGAAAGTTACTATAGACACAGGAAAAAAACTGCTTAATAAAGAAAAGAGTTTAACAACGGTTTCAAAACAGGAAGGGAAAGGAAAAAATTTCACAGCTATCGCACAGCGGCTTATTGTTGTTGGAAACAAAATTCTTTTTCATGGGGAGAAAGTTGCTAACTTGACAAAAGAGATGCACATCAAGAAAAGCGTTGCAAATAAAACAAATATTGAAAACTTGATTTTGGAACATTTGGGGTTTGTCCAAGAAAAAGATTTAAATAAAACTAATATACCTTCTACCATAAATTTGCCAAAAATGAAAATGGTGTCGTTATGCAGTCACGGCTCTACACATTATGGTGTTACACTTCGCGGTGGCCTACAAGCAGGAAAGTTCACCATGGAAGGGAAAATGGACTCAATTAATAACTGTATCAAGCGTTGTTGTGCTAACCAAGAATGTAATCTAGTGTTTATGGTTAGACGATTTTGTTACACAGTAGTGTGTGACAGCACAAACTTGTGCGAAACTGTACGCGCACGTCACGCAAAACTCTATCAACCTAGAGTGGTGTATTTATGGCGTGGAATTCATTACGGGAATAGCAAGCAGAAACACATTTCAAGTTACATACGTCAATCCAACGATAGAATCGACTTTCAAAAAAACATTACAAAAAATAATAAAGGAAATAATCCAAAATCTTTTAAATCAAAATTGCGTTGTATGGAGAAACGCTTTACACAAGTTTTGACTAAAGGTGAATTTTATTTTCTTGGAAGTCTTCAGAAGAACCTTTGTCAGCGGTCATGTTGCGAAATAAAAGGTTGTAACGTGGCTTTGCTCATAGACAGAAACTGCTATGCTCTCTCCTGTTTTGAGGATTCTCGAGGTTGTCCAAAGATACACCGAAAAACGGAAATTCCTCACATCGTACTACCTAAAAATGACTATCCAGCAGTTTTGTCATGGAATCCAACATTCGTCCAATATTTGAAAAATGTCACAAAAAAAGAAACTATGCTAAACTCTACGAATGCTGATAAGGTTGCCGTGATTAAAAAACGAAAATATATGACTATATCACTTTGTCCGCATTCTAAAGTTTATTCTCAAGTTGCTTTCCGCCAAGGAAAACACACTGGTGTTTTTTCACTAATTGGCAAAGTCAAAGATATTAACCAATGTCTGAAGAAATGTTGCATGACATCCAGATGTGACGTGGCATTCCTACTCGATAGATACTGCTATGTTGTACGTTGCTACAGAGAGGCCTTGTGCCATGTTGTTTCTTCAAACCACCTAAAGTATAAAACACAAGCCATTTTCGTTACCAAAAGGTTTAACAAAGAAAAAACATGGCCTCGTTCTGGTCAACCACAATTTAACCATTCATATGAACATCATTTTTCAAAAAATGAAAGTAACCATAGACCACAAACAAATACAAAAAAGGTAACAGATTTAAAATACCCAAAAGATGCAGCAAAAAATCAGTTGAAGTTTAAAACGGAGCAGAAAGAAACAAGCCACTCAATAGAGAAAAACAAATTAAAATCTAGAAAACAAATAAAGGAATTAGAGGAACCGAGAACAAAACTTAAAAAGAGTTTTCCGAGCGCACAATTTCTACCCGTCGAAATTAAAATCGACTTTGACCAATCCAATGCAGAACCAAGAAAGACAAGAACGAAGTCTGTCGTAGTAAACAAACAAAACGAAACGAAGAATGCTTTCACTGATGCACAACAGGTGGATATAAAAATAGATTTCAGAGATTCTCAGCCAGACAATTATTTGAGATACAATGGCTCAACAGAAACTGGTACTTTGGGTGATGACATAATGCATTCAAATGTTGAAGCTGCCGAACAATCTGAGTCACCCATGACAAGCGAGACCTCACCGAACTCCATTAGTAAAAGTTCTAGCTTTGAGAAAAACACATCGCATTCATCATTTAAACTTGCAACTGAACAAAAATGTCTTGCGGAGAAAACTTTACATAACGTTACCTTGCTTGGGGGTTATCATTCTGGGACTTTTGAAGCGATCACTTCTGCTGCATCATTGGAAGAATGTTCAAAGATATGCTGCAATTCTGAAAACTGTGATTTAGTTTTCGTTGTCCTTCGTACGTGTTTTATGGTGAATTGCTACGCCATGAACCTATGTAAGCCTATCCAGGCAAGAGCTGTTAAAATATTTTATCCACGAATAGTCTACGTACAGAGAGTGAAAGTTAGTGCGTCGAAATCAAAAACCGTCGCTCAACAGCACTCAACGGAGAACAATTCTGGAAGCACCAAAGTTAAAATCAATAAAGATGTACAAGGACAAAAGTTTATAAAAAATTGTTCAACAGAAAAAGTTTTGCTAAACACGACACTTCGCCAAGGCTTTAATGCTGGTAAGTTTACTTACCATCCTGGGGTTAGCCACCAAGAAGAGTGTGCAGGCAGATGTTGCAATGACAGGGACTGCGATGTTGCCTTGATTATCAGGAAACGTTGTTTCACTGTAAAATGCCATTCAAACAAACTATGTGAGACCTCTTACGTTGAGTACTCTGACTACTTACCTAAAGTGGTCTTTGTGTCTCGTATGGGGGCTAACCTATCGAATGTTTTTGTGAGAAACTTAACAGTTAGTAATCAGACAATTAATCTGTTTCCAGAACCAAGGAGACCAACAGCTCAAACAAGGCACACTTTATCAACTCATTTCTCAACCTCTCGTCATTCTACTCTAACAAATAGTTCTGAAAGCCTTCGAAAAACACGAATTGAAATAGATTCAGCGCCAACCTCTGTCATTCGTACCACATCTTTTGTACCGACTTTAGACGTTCAAATAGAGAACTCTAGCCAGAACGTGCAGTCCATTTTGACAACATCAGCTGGTGGTGAAGTATTTAGTAGGTTAAGTACAGCACATGTACCAGAAACAGATTCTACCAAGGATGAAAGAGCATCGCAGTATCATAACTTGATAGAAGCTACTTTTAAAACATATCACAGCGCAGAAAACTTTCCAAAGTTAAGTCATGAAATTAAGGAAGTTGATAAAACTAGTACAAGAACACACAACAGTAACCGAAGATTCGGCAACGGGGAAACGCCATCTTCATTAAGAACAAGGTGCTTTTATAGTCCTGAAGTTAGCAATGTGACTTTACTTGGTGGTTACGGAGCTGGTAATTTTACTTATCAACAGACGGTAATGGACGTGCGTACTTGTAAAAAGATTTGCTGCCAAACTGATTCGTGTAATTTGGCTTTTATTGTGCAGAATAAATGTTACACAGTGTCATGTTTCTCTAAATTTGGTTGCCAAGCAATCAACGCCAGCCAATCAGAAAGATTTAACCCGCGCATAGTATACATCACGAGGTCTCGGTCAAACAACGTTTTTATGAATAGCAATAAAAGCAACACAGAGAATAAGCAGTCGAATATTAGTAAAGACCATAATGATGATTCTGAAGCTGGGAATAAAGCCGCGGAAAGGAAATTAATAAACTGCGAAACAAAAGGTCCTTTGTATGGCGTTACTTTAAAAGGTGGCTTTCGTGCAGGTAAATTTGTAAGCAAGGGAATCATTGAATCTATAGCCAGCTGTGCTGCACTTTGTTGCCAGAACTCCACGTGTGACTTGGCTTTTATGATACAAAATGTTTGTTTCAATGTACAATGCAACAACTCTAAAGACTGCAGTCCCATTACCGCGCACAACACTGAAAAGTATCACCCCAGGATTGTTTACGTTCGCCGATCAGGCGAGACCGAAAAATTGTGGAAACATTCAGGAGAGCTACACTTTCCAAAATCCGAACCCGATAATCTACAAACAATTGATTATAAGACGGTCCCTACAACTGGAATCTCCGAGAAATGCCAGTTTTCTGATGTAAAACGAGGTTTTACTCTAAAACAAGGCGCTAAAGCTGGAATCTTTACGTTTGCTGGAAGATCCGCTGACATGGAGGATTGCATTAAGCACTGTTGCCATAAAAAGTCGTGTGACGTTGCAATGAGGCTAAAACAAAACTGTTTTTTAGTGACATGCCGTACAAAACAGTCATGCTTCTCAGTTCCCGCCATTCTCTCTGAATATCACCCAATGATTGCTTTCAGAATAACAGGTAAAGGTAATATAACTTTAACATTGTTCAAAAACTAAATTTTTAAAAAGCCAAAAGCCCCATCATTGAGGGCTTATCTAGGTTTTCAGTAAATGTTAACTAGATTAGTCATTAGGGACCTTAAGCAACGAGGACGGGAACGTGAACGACGACGGCTCCGAGAAATCACCTTTCTGGTTTACTC
>JAOBAY020070692.1:0-11772 GCA_025331085.2 Zoanthus sociatus | reverse complement strand
ACTTCAATTGTCAGAACGTTGATCTGTTCATTTTGTTATTTTCTAGATCAAAAAATGTCAAACTAGCATTACAATAACTTGTGAGATGAATTTTATAACATGATTTAAATACATGTTTCTGCCATTTTCCTGCCGAAGGCTAAATTAATTAAAAATAAATGAGCAAAATACAATTTAAAACAAAAAAAAATATACACGTAGAAATTGTGAATAAAAGTCACTGATGGTATTTTAATTCATGTTTTTGTTCAAAAATAAATAAAGTATAACAAATGTGAATTTACTTACACACGGCCACTTCACGCAGGTATATCCGTCTCGCCATATTGATTTCAAAACAATTTGCAGTTGTTGAATCAATAAAATACCGAGTTTTCTTTTTGATTTACAAACTTGTATTTGAAGAAAACATAAAATAAAGGCTTAACACTAAGTTTAAGAGTAATCTTATCAAAATTCTGATTCAAAATCCAGTGATGAACGTCTTCTAAAATAATTCACTGTCTGCAATTTTAATGTCTGCAAAACCACACGAGGCTCCAAAGGTGAAGGCGATGTGATTTTTGCAAGTTCTTGTTGCTGAATCATTGTTACAAGCTGTCTCAGCCTCATGTGTTATTGTAGCACTGTATGGTGGGAAAGACTCAGTGTCCTGATGGATTTCGACGGCTTCTTCAACTTTCTCAAATCAGAACGACCATTTCGACGAGCATTTCTTTTCTTTTTAGCCACTGAAGTGTTTGCTGTACTCTTATCTTCAATGTAGCCCATATTGAGATGAGGAACAAAGTCAGGGTCGTATTCATCATTGATTGCTTTGCCTGTCAAAAAGTTTCCCGGGAAAAATTCTCTGTGGACACGCACAAGAGTCAGAACAACTGGACTAAATTTTTTTCTCACAAAGTCAGGGTAATGACAAAATCTCACTAGAGATCGCTGAAATAACTTAATAATTGACTAATTTTTCGTTTAGTAAATTTACAAGTTGAAAGAACAAATGTTTTACCTGAAAGAAAGTGTGCACCACAAACCCTTTCGTGTTCCGAAGGAATCCAATGTTTCCTTTTGATCGCATTTATCCAAAGGGTTCTCTTCCGATTTTCCTCTGGAATCCTGAAAAAACTTCTCGATTGGCCTTTCTGGTGTCTATTTGTGCAGCCAATAACGCAACAACTTACGGGCATTCTTTCCTTTTGTTCCGAATATTATCATAACAACACGGGTCATTCCCTAATAAATGTTACAATCACGCTCTGCTTTTGCCAACCACGACCCATAACAATACCACGTGACCACTAATGTGACGTCACGCGAAGTATCGCTATACTAATGTATAAAACAGAACATACCGACACATTGCACACCATCTCCCGAATATCCTGTGTAACAGGAGCAGTAGAACGAATTAGACCTCGAGAACGAATGGACTTCGAGTTAATAGCCCACGAAGCCGTAAGCCGAATGATAGTCCATGAGGCCGAGAGGTCTAATTGTTTTAGTATAAACCTACTAATCGATCAAAAAAGAATGTACAAATTAAATTATATCAACATGGGGCTCATTACTATTTTGAGTCGCCATCTTTTCTCTACTAGTAGGCTATCACAAATATACCTCTAGTAGAGTAGCCAATCACAATGCAGGATGCGTGTTAGACCGTTAGTAGGCTTATACTAATACTAGTTGTAGCTAATATGTGGCGTGAATGATGTGTCACTATAACCTACACTGATACATTGTTTTCTTTTTGATAAGGATGTGCCCGAAGATTCACGATTAGCAGTTGCAATTGTTGCCATTATTTGGATATCAGCTTTAGCGTCGGCATTCATTGACAACATTCCTTTTACAACAGCAATGGTGAGTATTGATAACAGTCGCTCAAATGCGTTGTGTTAGCGCCAGTTATATATATCTCGTATTTAGATGTTTATTTTGGAAAACTTGTGTAAAAAATTTAGCTTAGGTGATTTTTGTTTTGAAAATGGCTTTTTTTTTTTACTTGAGATAAGATTTGATAAGATTGGACGACAATTTGATACGGAGGGATCTTCTTCAGGTCTATATTTACATTAGTGAGACCTGAAAACCCCTCTCGTTTACCCAACTCCAAGTTTATTCCATTGTACTATTTTGCTGTGTTCCGAGCTCGATCACAGGGTCCAAAGCGACTGTCATCATTTTATGTGTCAGTTTTTATTTATATGTGTGTGTAATCGATTTTTCTTTGTAATCTCTAATGATATTTTGGAAACCTGTGTAATAAATAGATAATACATAAAATGCAAATTCGCAAAGTCGAATATATTGCTTATTTTATTATTATTATTTATTATTATCATTATTATTATTATTATTATTATTTTTATTATTATTTTGGAAACCTGTGTAAGCCATTTTTAATATACATTGGGAGTCATATCATAAGATCAGGGTTTCTACGGGTAACTGAATAGTTTTGAAAGACTGAATCCCCCTTTTAAGGTAGTTCGTACAGTCTTGGATTCCAGGTACTGAGTCATTGCTCCCTCCCAATGGTTTCCGAATTCCAAAAGGTCTCTTTTCCGGGATTCCGGATTTCTAGACCTGGTTTCCGTATTCCAAATTCCACAAGCAAATATTTTCTTGATTCCGGATTCCATGAGGAAATGTTTCCTGGATTCCGGAACCTGGATTATCTTGAATAGCGTGATTGAGTCTTGTACTCAAGATATTGTGGGCTCCCGCGGGTTAGTAAAAGCCATTATTTTGTTTTTTTGCAGTTTGCAGATTTAAGGCCTTAAAAAGATCTACAATTCGCTCTAATCTCTTTGTAGGGTCTTAAAAGGCATTATATATGTAACGCGAATAAAACTAGTTTTTTTCTTGCAGCCAAATCTTTCTGCATATCGGAAGCAATTTTAACGGGACGTTCGCGTCTTTTACGTTTTTGACCACCATTGAAATGACTGCATCACACTACCCTGAATCTGCCGTTGTTGATGGGAACTTTCTTGTTCATTATTTGGTTTTAAAGTTTATAGATTTTTGTGAAGGTGTCATCTTTTTTACCATGAAAACTGTCTGTTATCTTATTAAAAGTTTCTATTTCTGATCTTTGATATATTGAAAAAATTGATCTTCAATTTTTTTACTTTCGGCTTTAAAAGTCTTAAAAAGGTCTTAAGTTAGTTTGCTCCTGGGCTACCGGAACCCTGTCTTATGGTAAAGTCTTGAATGCTCAGAGCGTTTGCTGTGGGAACAATTTAATGTTTATTTTAATTTGTAAATCGTGATAGGAGGCTAAGTGGCTTAGTTATCAGAATTGGGAATTTGAATGCTGAAGCTCCGGGATCCAGTCCCCAACTCGAGTTATTGAATGAATTTGTCCTCGGTGATCCCAGGGGCAAATTCACCATTCCTTGTTAATAGCCAACTGGTTTGCCTCCTGCCAGTTGGGATTCTTAAATGGGAAAGAGGGAGGTTTAAATATGACTTTAGGTATATATCAATTTTTTGATACAACGACCATTTCGCTGGAGCTGAGCGACTATCCTGTTTCACACTCCGCTTGGAAGTATCACAATCAAGCCACTTTAATGATCTCAGTTTCTTGTTGCAAATGAACGAAAGCGAGATTGTAAGCCAAGTAGAATCTCAGTGAAGAGACGTGTTTTTGCACAAAATCAAAAAGATACGAAAGATGTATCGTAGTATATATTTCCACAGTGTATCGTAGAAATAGCGAAGCATTCCCTGAAATTTGTCAGAAGCTAAAATTAAACTGTAAAAAAAAAATAGCAAATACCTTGTTTAACGATGTATCGGCATGGCCTTCGGGAAGTAAGGTTTATGTTTTAATAAAACACTAGAACTTAACCAGTTTTTGAAGAGTTTGTACACGTGGTGGTCTCTGATTAAGTAACGACCAAGGATCGCCATCTTGAAACGACTTTGTCAAAAAAAGTCATTAATGTGCATATTTTCGCTCGCAGGTGTTTGCCGCCATAAAACAAACTAATGTCAGTGATGTAAATCCGGTATTGAGTAGTTATGGCAAAGGGTTGAATTTCATTTTGAAAAATTAAACTGGAAAAACGATCCGCACGGTCTTCCTGGTTAGTGACAGATAAACCGAAATCACGTGATTAGTTTTGACCAGTTGACGGCGCGGATTTTTTTATAGTGAACGAAGGTTGCTTATTAAGTTATAGTATAATAGTGGTCAACTATGCATAACACAATGCATTTTCCATTTGTTTTCCTAGATTCCAGTTATTCTTAATCTTCATTTTAAAACTGGTCTTCCACTCCAGCCATTGGTATATTCTCTGGCAATGGGAACTTGCTTAGGAGGTTAGTGATGTAAACGAGGTCCAACCTCGTTCCCAGGGTCTCAGGGAAGAGGTCTTCAGTAGCGACATGATAATAAACACAATTTCAAGCACACTTAAGGCGGATTTGACTCCACAAAGTGGAACAAGCATTTCCATAGGTAGTGTGAATCAAAAGTCTCAATGAGACGACTCACGGATACTTCACACAAGTAGAACTACAATTCAAACCAAAACTAACATCCTCCACTTACAAGTCGTTTAAGATTCCAGTCAATAACTGTTCGGCTTTAAATTTTCGAACGAACATGCATTAATAATGGTAAACAATTTAACCATTTCCCTAAACGTATCAAAAATCAATTTCAAAATTAGTTTCAAAAACAACACAACATTTTTAAATTTAAAAGACATGTTTCGACTTTCATGAAGCCATCTTCAGTTTTAAGTGAAGCTAATTACAATTGCATGGTTATTTATAAGCGTTTTCAAAAGTATAAAATTACAAATGTAAACTTCTAATTAAAACAAAAGATAAGATTACATATGAATGATAGTGTTATAATGTTTGACCTGAGTGTTAAGCTCAGGTTTACAACTGTCAATGAAAAGAGCTTCTTTTATTTTTAATTGATAACCAGTGACAGCCGAGTCTAATATGTTAAAACAGTCAGATGACGCAACTTCCTTACATTTGGAATAAGAAGCTAAATGTTTGAATACGTCGTGATGACTTATCCGAAAAAATTAGCTTCACTTAAAACTGAAGATGGCTTTATGAAAGTCGAAACATGTCTTTTAAATTTAAAAGTGTTGTGTTGTTTTTAAAACTGATTTGTTCCCTTGTGCTTCTACGCTCATATGGAAATTTCAAGATTGCTTTGAACAGTAAATTGAAGGAAAAACAGTTCCGTAATTATTAGTAAATATTGCGCTTCGAGACACTTTTTATACAACCAACAGCAGCACAAAGCAGGCTGGACAAAGTTTATGCAAATGAGAAAGTCCCAGCTATAACTCACTGCTCCTCTACGGAGTATCCGTGAGTCAAGAACTAAGGTTTCAAGTATCAGTCCGACTCTATTGCTCAAATGGACGAGGCTAACTTTCTTTCATTACTTACGGAGCTAATTTAACACTTCAATGTATAGAAGTAAACAAGTCATGTATTTTACGTACGTTTATCTATTAGAATTATTCAACTAGCGTGCAATGATTGTATCTTCTTGAAATCGATTGGAGGTTGCGTGTTGAATGATTTAAAGTAACTTTAAATTACTTCTACACAAATTCAGCTACAACTTAATTGAACAAAAATTGTTATTCTACTTTATCTTGTTTAGGTAACGGGACTCTGATTGGGGCGTCCGCCAATGTTGTATGTGCAGGGCTCGCAGAGCAACAAGGCTATCGCATAAGTTTTAACAAATTTTTCAAGTAAGTCTAGGAAATAGTTGTCTGTTCCTGTTGGTACTTTCAAACAGTTTTAAATTAACGTACAGATATAGTTTAGGAGAATTAAGAAACACCGCAAATGTTGTGTTCTGGGCTGACAGGGTTAATATCTTTATACTCATTATATCAGTTATTATGAAATTTTCTGCCTCAAAAACTGCATTTCAAGCGTTCTGATTGGTCCCTCAATTTTGAATATCATCTCATATTATACCGATTAAACTTTCATAGAACCCGGCCACTTCCCTGTCAAACAGAAATCCGTGTTGACAAGATTCAGAACGTTTCATGGTAGAAAACAAAGATATCTAGAGTTTTTAGCCCTGAAATAATATTTTAAATATTCTTGAACTAGTATGACCGAAAGTATTACGATAATCTGAACGGAGTTGTTTTAAAGCGAAAAACGCGAACAGAATCATTCAGTAACACATAACAAAATAATGAGTAAAACTTGTCGAAAGGTGAAAATAAAACCATTAAATAATATTTATTATTCTACCTTGTTTCAGAATTACTCGTTAATCCTTGTGAAGTATAATACACTCTCTTTTTTTTTACAAGAATATGTTTTTTGGACCGAGGCTGGATATTCTTATTTTTTGGCCGATTTTAGGATGAAAATATTCTTACAAATTTTTTTAGTTTCGGCAATATCGATGACACGGAATTTTCCATTTGGGATTAGAGTGCAATTGAAAGACATGTAATCGATAACGTTTTTTTTTTCAACATGCAAAATTACCTTCTTAACAAAATCTAAGCATCAGCATTATTCTTAAAATATTCTTAAAATCCGGCCATATTCTTATAAAGTATATCCTTTTAAAAAAAGAGTGTAATTCAATAAAGAAAATAGAACTTAACTGGTAACTGAAGTGGTTTCAGACGTCACAAGTAAAGTTACTCGATGAACTAAACCGCTATTTTGTCAATAAAAGCGGCCGATCCTTCAGTTTTTCGTTTCCTGTGTTTGATACCACAAGACAAATTATTTTCATTACCTGTAAATCTGGTATTCCGTAAATCAAGCAAAAGGTTCAAATCCGTTTGAACAAAAATTTAAAAAAAAAAAAAAAAAAAAAAACAGGTAAACCAAACAAAAACGTTGTACACAAGCGACCCAATCTTCAAACTTGATACGCGCGAAATTTTCAATTTGTGTCAATCCGTTTGTCAAAACTCCCACCAAATCACTTGCGTGTAAGTTTCGATAAATGGCAGTCTTCGTTGGAGTAAAAGCTTAAATCTCCAGTTTGAAATCTACAAAATGCTCAAAAACAGTCCAAAAACGGACACGAAGTAACTACTCCGTCCCGCCATTTCGTTTTGATGACATTATCAACTGTTTAGATTGAAAATATTGTCTCATATCTGATATTTCTCTACCAATCAAATCGTGCGGAGCAAAGCTGATTACTAATATTTCTTATTGAATGCGCGTGCGTGGAATAATTGTTAAATATACTTAATATATTGTTATTTTGAAATGTTTGATTGCTTTTAATTTTTATTGTTTTTTACACCAGAATAGATTTTAGTTCCCTATGAACTCATATTTTTCGTTTGGTCGTCTTATAGAGATGATTTATTTTAGTAATGGCCACGTATATGCAGTATTTGTTTACTTTATAAGGTTATATTTTTATGATAATGTCCAATTTCAAAGTTTCTAGTATTTGTTTCACCTTGGGGTGAGTATTTTGATATTGTCCAAGTAACTATGATATTGTCCACGTTTGTTGTATTTGTGAGCTTTACATTTTTCTAATAAGTCTCTTTTTTTACGATTGTCCAAGTTTGTAGTATTTTTTCACCTTATAGAGTTGGGTGCTATGCTATTGTTGACGTTTGTAGTAGTTGTTCAACTTGTAGGGCTAATTTTTTATGATATTGTCCACGTTTGTAGTAGTTGTTCAATTTGTATGGCTGATTTTTTACGATATTGTCCACGTTTGTAGTAGTTGTTCAACTTGTAGGGCTGATTTTTTATGATATTGTCCACGTTTGTAGTAGTTGTTCAACTTGTAGGGCTGCCCTTTTACGATATTGTCCACGTTTGTAGTATTTGCTCCCCTTGCAGGGCTGGTTTTTATGATATTCACCTTGTGTGTAGTATTTGTTCACCTTTATAGCGGAGCTCTTGCGGAGCACCATACTTAAGAAAATATGGTATATGCATCGAGTTGAATTTTCAACATGACTCGACATGTTTGTCCGTCCGTACATACGTACGTACGACGTCCGTGTACACGAGTGAAATATATTTACTTTTCTCGTTCATTTTTAAACTGATTTTTTTCTAAATGGTAAATGTTTTTTTCCTTCGTGTGTTCTTTGATATAATTTTGGCATTTGTAAACTGTTTGTGTATTTGGCGAGAAATCAACCTTCGTGGCCTCTGTTTCCGTTGTGTTCGATACAGTTAAGTACTGTTTTGAATTGACAATGTTTAAATTATGCTGTGTGCAACTTCATTCATTCAACAGCCTAAACTGTCATTTGAAGTGCTCAAAATAAATCAAAGAAATTGAAAAAAATCGTACTTTTAGGGCTTCTACCACCCAAACTACTGGAGCTATTAGGTTGAATCTCCTTGGGAGCTCCGCTTTTAGTCAGTGCCTAAATCTGTATATTAGGACTGAGTACTTATGTAGTTAATTTATGCAGTATGTATAATATGTAGTTTAGTATGTAGTTTAGTACGTTCATCCCACAGGGTTCCCTAGGATATTGTTCACATACTTAGTTCGCCTCGCAGGTTTAATTCTCCTTTGATATTCGTTTTTTAATCCGCAGGGTCGGTTTCCCTATGATGTTGTTTACGACAGCAATATCAATGACGTATCTACTTATTTGTCATTGCGAGTTCTCTTGGGGAAATAAGTAAAAGAGTTGCCGTATAAAGATTAATCATAATCTTTTAATTGGACATTTAATTGAAGTACTCGGACAATTTACAGCTTAAAATGGTGTTTGAACAATTGTTGGTAACACCAGTAGTACCAGTAGTTGTCGAAGCCTTACGAGGAGTTGTCGGCAACTGAATACCAATGGTCGTTGAAGCCTTAGGAGGAACTGATAGTATCCATATCGTCGCACCTTTACGAGGAGTTATCGGCAACTTAATACCAGTATTTGTCTCACCCTTATAAGGAGCTGTCGACAATAGCAATAATCGTTGAAGCCTCCCGACTGTGTGTAGAATCGAAATTGTCGCACCTTTACGAGGAGTTATCGGTAACTAAATACCAGTATTTGTCTCACCCTTGTAAGGAGCTTTCGACAGTAGCAATAATCGTCGAAGCCTTCCGAGTATCTGTCGGCAATATCAGTATTCATCGCAGCTGTACAAGTACAGATAGCATAAACATGCTAGTAGCTAATTTCAAAGCCACTATATTGGGCACTATGGCTACGTTGGTAGCGGGCTTTACCCCTTTAAACTACCATAAAAGATAGTGAGCCTGATCGCCAGCAACCATGTACAGCTGTTTCGTGTAGTAGAACGCCAGGGCTTACCCCTGAACGGGCTAGCTACCTTCGCTAGATCTTATTAGCAGCTGTTTTGAGATTTCTAGGCGTCGTCAGCATGGCATAGCTAGCAAACATGCTTAGGTTTTTTAAACGAACATAAATAATGGTACAAGCGCAATGCATGTGGGATGTGGCTATGAAGATAAACTCAAGTATAAGCGGATCTTTATTTACATTTTTCCCTTCATTAGCATATGTGCGCCGGTTTCTAATGTTAGAAAAGCTGAAGCACTGAATATTGAGAATATTTTGTAAAATAAACATTCTGAAAATGTGAGAGATGATATGCTAAGCAGTGATTTTGTGATCTAATGGAAATTTTACTGAGAATGTATGGCTCATTAACGGCTTTTGCCACCCAGCTGTTTTGAGTATTTTGGAACCGCCATATCTTTTTAGAAACTGTTTGAATAGCGTCAAAATTTTTATCTCTTTATTATTTCTACAAGCTTTCTCAATTAAGTTTCAGACTAAAATCTTATTTGTCCTTGTTTTCTAGCTACTAGAGTTTTATGCTAATGAAGCAGAGTGTTAACAGTGACGTCAGAAAATATTCGCCTATATATAGCACAAACGTGGTAGTGCCAAATTTTGAAGCCACTATATTGGGCACTATGGCCACATCCTACAAACATTGCGCAGCCCGTACAAGGAGCTGTCGACAATATAAGTAATCATTGATTTCAAGGAGGAGCTGTTGATAGTATAGTAATAGTAAAGGTGACAACCTTAAGTCAAGGACGGTTTTGTTAAATTGACTACAAATCTTTAGAGGTTTTGCTTGACAATCGGATTTCGTGCGCTTTGTCATTCTGGTTTATTTTTTTAAAGATAGAGAGGATTTTGAAACGATCAACAAGGCTTGTGTAAATCATCTTTGCAACATTATATTAGTGGTGATATTTTAAAATTATAGATATATAAATTAAGGAAATTAAGGTAGAAACTAATGAGCACTTTATTTTAGATTCAACACAATTGATTTTTTAGGGTTATATATTTTGCTACAAAACGTTTAGTCTAAAAAAGACGCAAGGCGTCAACTAATTGTAGTAGGTAATCTATACGGGAATATATTTCTGTAATTTGCTTTATTAACTTATTATTATTGTTACCTCGATTAAATAAAAGTTTGCCGTTTTTTATCAGCATTGTAAACCAACATTAAAATGGTGACACCGATAAAATAATTGTTTAAGAAAGGGAAGTATTTTAATTATTACAAACCCAATCACAATAATGAGGAGATTTTTTTACGCAATTTAATAAAATCCTTCAAAACACCTTTGATGTCAGCGATACCGAGCAGAGGAAAAAGTTATTGAAAATTGTGTTAACGTTTATAGTTGAAGTATTCCTCTATTTAAATTCTAAAATATTGCTTGCCGTTTCTTTGGATTTACATCAAGATATAAGTGACCATCGCTTTGGCCCATACTTTTTGACTAGTTCAACAACTTTTTCATCCTCCTAAAAATAAAAACGTGAATAGTTGATGGATGGTAGAGAAAAAGATGTATATTAGCTTCCAGCTAAAGGATCGTGATGGATTTAAATATCTCCTTAAGTAATTATCTAAAGTTGCCATTAGTTTGACAAAAAGGAAGATAATACTTCTTGCTGTTCCAACGTTTATGGTTAAAGTATCCTTCTATTTAAATTCTAAAATATTGCTTGTCGTTTTTTTGGATTTAAATCAACAGCTCTTATGTAACTTATTTTTCGTGAAAACTTCATTCAAGCGAGTTCTATCTAGAACTATCTCTGTTTGAATTTACAGCTCGCAGCCATATTGAATTGTGACGTGTTTTGGTTTCAGTGCAATCATAACACGTCACATTCCGCAAATTTGTCGCATCAAATATTTACCGAGCTAATTAACGAACTGCAACATCTAATGAATGCAGCAGCACGTGTTATTGCCAGAATAGATATACATGAGCACATTACACCAGTCTTGAAGGAGCTTCATTGGCTCCCGGTGGAACAGAGAATTGTTTTTAAGATTAATCTGATTACTTTCAAATGTCTGAACAACCTGGCCCCGTCTTATCTACAAAAACTTCTGACTTTGTATAAGCCCAGCAGAACCCTTCGTTCTTCATCTGATAAACTTAAACTTGAAACTGTTCCTTATAACCTGAAAACTTATGGCTATCGATCATATTCCATACATGCGCCAATCCTTTGGAACTCACTACCCATGTATATTAGATCTGCTGACATTGTTTCTACTTTTAAATCTAGGCTTAAAACTTGTCTTTTTAAATTAGCATATCAGCTTTAGAGAATTTTTATGCTACTGGTAGGTATATTATTTCATTATTTATTTATCTATCTATTTATTTATTTATTTATTTATTTATTTATTTATTTTTTAGGTAGCTACTTTTAAATCTAAGCTTAAAACTTTTCTTTTTAAATTAGCATATCAACTTGGAGAATTTTTTATCGTACTGGTAGTTAT
>JAOBAY020070681.1:0-11780 GCA_025331085.2 Zoanthus sociatus | reverse complement strand
ATATTATAAAGCAAATAAAGAAGCCTAAGCCGTGTATTAGACTGTGATAAAACACTCCGGACATTTGAGAACACTCGTGTTCTCAAATGTCCGTCGTGTTTTATCACAGTCTAATACACGGTTTATGCTTCTTTATTTGTTAAGTAAAGTTTTCATTTTGAGTGGTTCGTCAGTTTATAACATTCCCAATGTCAGTTGATGTCTGGCTCTTTTATGTTTTCTCATAACACTTCAGTGTTCGCGGTAAAGCTCTAAAGAAACCTCATCAGGCAAACCTAATGAAGCTACCGAATCGCTGCGAAGATACCAGAAAAGAACCAGAAACCCGACTAATAAACCAAAATATTAAGTTGTTACATTCTATCTTTTGTTAGAACGTAAATAATTTGAAGTGCTTCTAGTGTATTTGGTTGAACCATTCTATTACCTCCAGGAATAATAGGTATGATTTATTGTCATAATTTAAAATCTACTGAGCTATAACATTGTAGATCTAACAAGGACCCCTTGGATCAAAAAATTGTTTTTTATTCTTCTCTTATAATAACAAAACTAGATTAAACATGTAAAAGCTTAATACTTTTTCCAAGCCGATGCTTATATATCTCCGGTTTCTGTAGTACTAGACGAAATTAGAGGCTCTGACTTCCCCTAGACAGGACACTAATTCATCGCAGGTTAGCTCCTAGCAAATGCTGGCAGGTAGAGATCTTACCGAATATGTCAACCACGCCGCCCTCAATATTTTAAACAAATAGTTGTTCAAAAAGTGAAAAATGTCCTCATCATCGAAACTAATAAACTAACATCATTTATCATTTTTATTTCAGGACGCCTCTTGCGATCCAACATTCTCCAGCCTCCTTGTGGTAATTTATTGTTTAACAACAATTGTATTTCTGTAAATGCTGCCTAACGTTCATGGGCTGGATTCAAATTAACCCCAGGTTAAGCAAAAACTAAAGCAGCCATTGCTTCTCTTTAGAAAAGACGACTGTTCTTATAAGAGACTGTTGAGGTTTTCCTAGGAAAAAGCTTGCTAATCCCAAATTTACAGCTCAAATCCATCTCTGTAAAAGCGTAACGCTTGTGGGATGTGGCTGATAGATTTGCATGGGATTAACAACTTTTGTTCTAGGAAAAGTGAGAACTGTAATCTTTTCCTTAGACAAATAATTGCTGCAGCAATTTTTGTTTAACCGAGGTTTAAATTTAACCCACCTTTGAACAACGTACCTTGCCACAATCTTAAAAGTAAGCGTGACGGTAAACCATGACCGTGATTATCAAACCATGGGCAACTGTTGAAAACATATTAAGCTACGAGTATGTACAATATGTGGCAAAAACCCTGGCTCATCCTCGGTGTAAGAATCTGTGAAGTTTTTTCTTTGTTTTGTCACTATTATGTTTGTTCTATCTATTGTTTTGACTTCATTGTTTTCTTTGTTCTACGTCACTCGTGAGCTTCACAGGTTCCTTACACCAAGGTAAACCCAAAAATCTACTCTCAAGGTTTTGGTTTTGAGGCTGCGAATGGAATGCAAAAAAAAAAAAAATCATGGATAGAAATACTCTTTTCAATTAAAACTAATTATTTTAATAAATAGTATCCAGCTCTTTTTCATTTTTCGTTTTTTTTTCTTTTGCAGACAAAGAAACAATAAATATGCGTCTTGACTGCGTAGCAGGTCAGTTTCAATAAACCTTTTTCATGTTTTAAGAATATTTCAAAAAGGGGAAAAAATAGAAAGTATAAGATCTAAAAAATGGTTAAAGAGGAAATACTGATGTATCTCTTCCTCAAAGAAATCATATTATTTCTTAGTAAAAATAATATAACCTATTATATAATAACACCTTTGTCGTAATTTATTTTTAAATCGATAAACTTATTTTTTAACAATAAGTTTTTTTTAAATTGATATATAATAAAAAGTGTTGAAAATCTCCCATTTGTTTGCCACGTTCATTTCGCTGTGAAAGGTCTTTCCAAGACAAAAATTTATATCTTCCCTTATGCACCCTAAACCTTTATCTATTCATGATAGTAATATAGTTTAAATAACAAATTAAATACCATAACAATAAGTACTAACGATGAAAAACAACATCAAATTTAAGAAACATTAAATAAAATCAGACCATGGTCACAACGAACGCAAACGTTTTCTCAAAAATAAATACATGAACCTTTTACGTTTCACATTGTCATATTTCTTCTCTTTCTTTTTATCCTAGAGCTCACAGAAAAGGAGGTGAGAACTTTTCATTATAAGAAAGAGATACACGTTTCTATCTTGTTACAGGAATACACAGTGGTCAATAATTATTTTACTTTTTTTGTACACAGGACATTTTTTACGGACTTCAATCAGGTAATCGATGAATTATTTTTAAGTTAATCAACTTAATGCGAAATGTTTGTCACTATAATAAAGTTTTCAATCAGATGCTTTTAAAAAAAGTAGAAAGGGCGAGATCAGATACTTTAAGCAGAGAGCAAGCAAGCTCGATTAACGGGAGATTTATTACATGATTATTATCTTGTAGCTGTAGTTAGCAGTTATCCATCTTCATCTGTCATTTGCCTGCTGTTGCTATCGTATGTCTAAATCGATCTATTTTCATTTTTGTGATTTGTGCCTGCTTTTTTAAAAATCAGCGCTCCCTCATCAATACCTGACTTTTGCCTTTTTAAAACCTTTTTCTTGGATATCTTATATTTCAGTTCTGTGCAACTTTTTGGATGTGGATCATTTGACTACACTTTGTATCCAGATTCCCAAAAGAGAAACATTAAAAACAGCTGAATCAAAAATCACAAATGTCATTTATTTAAAACACACGCTGGAGCTTGTTCAGCCTTTACAAGCAGCCCTACGTGAGTGCGAAACCCCTTTGTTCAAGGCTTACAAAGAAGTAAGTAGTCTTATAAATGAAGGTTTTTTGTTATTATTTCCTTATGTTCCTTATGGTCCGTTTAGGTTTTCTAATGGTTGTTATTTTGATTTTCAGTCCATGAATGATCCCAGATTCAAATCCCTCTTACATAAAATACAGCTTGTGATACATGATGACACTCGTTACCAGAAAGGAACGCTTAACATGAAAACACAAAAGTGTTTTGCCGTAAAGGTAGCTCTTTATCTGTGCATTGTGTAACTTATCTAATTATCATTACTACAGTAATCATTATTGCCTTTTACCACCACTATAAATGATGATCATCGTTACCATAATCATCAATTACCACCACCTTTGTCACCATCGTCATCGTCATCATCACCGTCATCATCACCGTCATCATCATTATTATCATCATTATTATGTGTCTCAAATCACAGCAATATCATGCTGGGAGTTCTGGCGCAAGCTGCAACAAGCAGCCTCAGCAATCATTGTTATTATTACTATTATTATTATTATTATTATTATTATTATTATTATTATTATTATCATCATCTTATAACAAACCATAACTGCTTTCAGCTACTTACTGACAGCACTGACTATTCAACAGGCCATGCATCACTAACGTAAAGCCCAGGAGTTTTCTACCACAACAGTTTTCTTGTCGGCATAGTTTTTGATATTGATTTCCTTGACTTATGTTTTGTCCAGTTTTTATGTGCTACTGGCTGGGCTTCTTTTAATGGATATTCGATGTTTTGTATGTTGAACTTCTCTGCTGAAAAAAAAAGCTAAACCTATATATACAATCCAGGTGGCCCATGGAGCCGGCGCTTATCTCCGGTTTCTGTAGTGTTAAGCGGATGATAATGTTTGATTTCCCTGGATGGGAGACTAATCCATTGCAAGTTAGCTCCCAACAAGCGCTGGTACTCATTTACCTAGTATCCCGGAGGGATGGAAACTGAGTTACTTTTGGCGTGAAAGAAGGTCGCACAAATCAGTTCAAATCTTGGCGGTGCCGGGGATCGAACTGGGGACCTTGTGGTCGAACTGGGGCCTTGTGGTCGGGAGGCAGAGATCTTACCATTTGCGCCAACCACGCCGTCTGCTGAAGGGCTACCTAAATGGTTAACCAGTTCTTGCTTTGGCTTTTAAGTTCTACGAGATTTGTACCATCATTTCAGATCTGAATAATGTTAGTTCTATCTTTATACCTATAAAAATGTTCTTACTTGTTTGTTTTGCATTCTATTTACAATTTTGCTGCTGTATACTCAAAACGAAACAACAGCCAAAAGTAAACGGTAAGAATTTTCCTTTTAAACTTACTTTATTTTTTATATCTAGTTTCTAACTGCATTTTTACCAAGCTTTACTTGTTTCAGTAATTTTTTGTTTCTTCTTTGTTAATCTTACAAAGATCTGGTGGTTTTTTTCACTTAAATTAGCGTTAGCTCTTTGAATCAAAACGTTCAATAATTCTCACAATAGTCACTTTTATTAACAAATGCATAGGACTTCTTGACGTTGCAAGAAGGATATATACAGAAAATGTGGATGATACAACAGGTAATGTAAAATAAGTAAATATATATAAGCTCAGGTATAAATTATTATATAAACGTCTAGTGACACGTGCGGTAGGCGCTTAGCTCAAGTTTCTGATCATGAATGGCCAGATAGGTGGATGAGGGTCTCTAAATACTTCTGATGTGTGCTTCCCAGTGCTTCCCTCTCTTTCTCTTTATTTTTCTCTGAACCCTCCTTATATCTAAAATACAAAGAATAGCATGCATCTTGTCACTAATATTATCTTGCGTTCTTTTTGTCAGAGATTATTAGCCAGCTTGCTAATAAGTACAACATGCCACTGAAGACGGGATATAACTCCACAAGAGGATTCTTTGTCCAGTATCAACCGGCCGAAGGGGTTGATAGTCCCAGCGAGCTTCCATCCGAGTTTGTCAAAGTTGTAAAGACAAAAAATGTTATAAATTTTACCACTTCTGAACTAGTAAGTGCAATGAATTGGGTTCTATTATTTCACTAGCTTATTCGACGTTTCATAACACACTGCTGCATGATCATTGCAGAGAAAAGGCCACTCCAGGGGCGAAACCAGGATTTTTGAGAGGGACGGGGTTCCAATTACCAATTACTAAATCTCGGAATTACACAAAAAGCACAAACAGATTAACCAATTACTGCTCGCTTATTTGAATGGGAAGCATAAAGCAAAATGAACAACTGTTGGAATAAAATCGCTAAAAATAGGAGAACAAGAATTAATAAGGAGTTCCGGAACCCCTGGAACTTCCTTTCCCCCCCCCCCTTCCCCCTCCTTGCTACGCCCCTGTACTTGGATATTGACTATAATTTTACTTTTAACCTTATATGTACCACAGAACGTTTAACAAAATTACAAGAACTGCCAAAATTAATAATAATCTATAGAAAGAGAGTGGTATGTAATTATGATACAAACACAAACCTTATCTAAGCAGAAAGTTGCACTCACCCAAACCTAAACTTTCTTGGACTAAACAAAACCTAGACTAATTATTTCTAATAAAAAGTGTATACTGCGAGTACACTATTTTGTTATAGTGACAATGGTGTTCTGTTTTTGACATTTAATGTATTTGTACTGTTACTAAAAAGCCGGGGAGAAGAGTAAATTAGTATTTGGGTGAATGTACTTGGAGTGGTTTTCAGTAACCCGGGAAATGCGATTTAGCGTATTACACTTACATTGCAAACTGTCAACATGTTACCATGGATTTGAACCGCTGATCGCATGTATCGTGTGTACCGAATGTTAGCGACATCCAATACGGTATGAACTTGAACCACTGATCGTATGTATTGCATGTTCGCTGATAGTGACATCCGAATTACACTGTGTTCTGAGTAGAAGGCTACACACTTCGCTCGCAGCAAAAATTTTTCACACCTGTGTGTTATTTATATCTTTTGCAAGTTATAAGAACATACCAACATAGGAACTTTCAGAACGAAAACTGCAAAGATTTTTAACGCTTGCAATATCCTTTTTTCAGATAAAAAAAACATCGCCTAGGTTTTCTAACGATTCTCCAAAGAATATTTTTACTTAACTAAACGTTTTCTATATAAGTATTATTATACTGTCTTTCACACTATCCTCTCGAAAATATAGCCAATGCGTATATATAAGCAGAGCCGCCAATTTTGTCTGCATAGTCTTAACCTATATACCTAATTAACCTATATTGGATTTAATTCATATTTATTTAACGCTCTGGAAGGGGACTGTATGCTATAAAATATCCCATGAGTCACTGACATTCTTTGGTATAAACACGAG
Source organism: Zoanthus sociatus (assembly GCA_025331085.2). NCBI lineage: Eukaryota > Metazoa > Cnidaria > Anthozoa > Zoantharia > Zoanthidae > Zoanthus > Zoanthus sociatus. The sequence goes on along the minus strand of JAOBAY020070681.1, from coordinate 5,518 downwards.
CAATTGTGTAAACAAAATGATTAAATAAAATGATAATTGAAATGAGTGCAGTGCGATATGGTCGGAAATCCTAAGCGTGATTTCAAACTTAAACAGGCGCGCAGCGCGAGTTCGATTTAAAGTGACAAGTGCGATTTCAGACCAAATTTGCACTCCAATCAGTTCAATTACCCATAAATTATATCCATTCTTAAATCTTTTTTAAACCAAAGGAACAGACAAATACATGTGTCACAAATATCGACTTTTAATGATATTGTATTACAATTTTCTCATTCAAAAATCAAAAATTTCATGACATGTCGCACTTTTCGCATCACTTTTCCTTCACTCTGATTGGCTATTTCAGCTTTTTCTGCTATATGATTGGTTGATCAAATTAGTGCGATTACAAACTCAAAATAGTGCCATTTATACAAAACACATAATATCAGGAGCCAATGAAATTGCAGGAATTAAAAATGATTTCAGAATGAATATAATCAAGAGCAAAAATGTAGGTAATAAGGTCTGTTACTTACGAGTATTGCATATAACAACTGTGAGGTTCAATAATCAATATAATAATTGAATCTTTGACATCAGTTTCAGTCATGTTTTTATACGTATCGTTGCAGCCATCTGATGTTTTGTATTTTGTTGTTTTAACACAACCCTTTTCATTCTATACCCATATAACTGCTGAATATGTCACATAAAGATCAAGGCAAATGGTAAGTTATATCACAACAATAGAACGTTATATATGCTTTGTATTCTTTATAGCAAACAAATGGCTACATCGACTAACTAAATTTGTTTTTGGCATCATTACAGACAGGATAAGGGAGTCCACAAACGAAATTTACCTGATGACAAATGTGTAAGTATATATAAGTATTACCAAATATACGTTTTGTTTACTTGTACAGAAGTCAGCAACCGTTGTTCAAACTTCAATTAAAGACTCTATCCACCACATGGTCAGCCTAGCTGGTAAGGCGCATGTCTACCTTGTGCGCTCGGGTTCGATTCCTGGCCGGACCAAAGTTTAGGGTTTCGAAGAAGGTCCTTAACGAGTATAATAGGAAATGGTAGTGGCAGGTTTTTTCCCCGAGAAAACGAGTTTTCAAGCCAGTGGGACTGATCGGATTTGGTCACTGGGAATAGGAAAAAATTGTCAAAAATCAACAATGGGAATAAGATTTGAGCACTGCAAACTGGAATTTAGAAAACAAATGAGTTTGCAAATGGGATTTGTATCCCTTCCCCCTTCAGGAACCTCTTTAAAATATTGAGGTGCTGTCTCACCTGCAAATGGTTAGATCTTTAGATTTTCTCACACAAGGACGTTAAACCGTAGACTCAGTCTTTCTCCCTTTATCGGGGGAATTGAAGAAAAACCGCCTGGCAAAAATAGTACGGTAGTGATCCCGGTGCTATGGTCTATCTGTTAAATGGAGGGCATTTCTTAATGAAATATGTGAACCTCTATTGCTGATTATCTAGGACCCTCAATTGTTGAGTCTGTATATTCACTTATAAATTTCTTAGAACATTGGTATAAGGGCTAAATAATAGTATATATTCATTTAATTATTTATTTATTTATTTATTTATTTATTATATTATCTCTTTCTGTTGAGCCATGCAGCAGACATTAAAATTAAACATCATGTATTCTGCTTTATACAGTGTTGTATCGGAGTTGTTGAACGAGATTCGAGATGATATCGGCTGCATGTTCAAGTTAGCAGAAATGGTCAGCACACTAGACATGCTTGTTTCTTTTGCCCACAATTGTACAGTGTCTGAATACGGTAAGTCAATTAATTTCCTGGCTCAATATTTAAAGATTTCCTTCCTCAAATATTTGTCCTCCATTTCTCACCTTATCTCAAAACGCATGGTCCAGATGTTTGCTTTGTTTTATACATACATGGTCTTTTTTTTGCTACCATAAAAATAAAATTGAACGGCAAGAAAAATGATGTTCGAATGAAACAATTCACACTTAAACAACAATTCGTAAAGATGATAACTTTAGAAAGTATTGATTCAATGGAGAAAATAGCGTTTACTATAATCAGGTTCTGCTTGTTTTTCTCTTATTTTTCTCTTATTTGATTAGCCAAGACGTCCCTTAAAAAAATCAGAAAGCCTACTTTAAACCTTAATGTTATACTTCCGTTAACGTTCAAAACATACTCCTTTAATTAACCTTCCTTTAATTTTAAACACGTGTATAATTTGTTTATCTATGTCTTCACCTTATGTACCACTTTGAACTTTCTAATGTTTTTATACTGCATTTTTACAGCACGACCTGAGTTCACAGATACATTGGCCATCAAGCAAGGGCGACACCCAATTCTTGAGAAAATCTTACCTGAATCACCAGTTCCAAACAACACGGTAATACTTTGCATACCCTGAGGATTTTTTGATCATGAATATAGTTATGATAATAAGAAGTAAACATATATATCATTAGCATTGAAAAAGGTTATACTTAGAGAAAGTCTTTATGCTACAACATATTTAAAATTTGCTTTGAAACATTTTCATTTTTTGAAACAAAACTAGCTTACACATGCATGCTTTTTTGCAGCGATTTCTACAGTTATATACCCCCTTAAAATAAATATCAAATGAAATGTAATTCTTCACAATCTTACCATACCTAGCTTTGGTACATTCGCTCCTTCAAAAAGAAACGGCTGTACACAGGCTAACCATACCGAGTGCTTGATTACCAAATATAGGTCATTGGTACAGTTACTTACCAGATAACTTTTGTTCTTTTGCTTGCAAGTTTAGTAACATTATTCCGTTTTTTTCATGATTTAGTATGCTACAGAAGGAACAAACTTTCTGATAATAACAGGACCAAACATGGTAAGCGATTGTAATACACACTGCACGTTACATTTAAAGTAGCTGATTCAACATATTCATATTACTTACAAAGGTTCCCATACCCCGCTAAGAAAAAAATTAGAATGATATGGAACTCAATAATTTTGAAATAACTTGCGTTATGAACAGACGTCAATGACAATATTACAGTACAAAATGCTGTTTTGGAATACAGTTCGAAATGATATGGACAGATTGCTCAAAGCAGATTGAGGTTTGCCTCGGGAGTTAACAGTAACAAACACTCAGGAAAAATGAAGGAAAAAAGATCGGAATTGGACTCACATTTAACAAACAAAACAATCATATAGCCCAAGGAAAACCGAGACGAAAGTTAGGGAGAATTCTAGAACAGATACAGTCGAGGATTTTCACCTGCTTGAAAATTCTCACAAACGTTGCCAAGACCTTTGAAGGCACTGAGAACATGTCTTATATTTTTTATATTTTTTTTTCTTCGTATAACAAAGACTAAAGACAATATAGGAAGAGCGTCATGCATGTATACTTTAATTTCTTTCATGAAACTGTAAATTCTAATATAGTAAAATTATTCACGTCATTTTCGTGCTTTATAGCGCTGTGAAAACACACTTGTAGACCAATCAAAACGCATGTACAAGCCAAATTATTTTATAAAAACTAATAATATATGCCGATGTCTAATTTTCCGAGGCAACTACTAATTCCTATACAATGTTTCATTTCTTTCTCCAATAACAGAGTGGCAAATCAACTTACTTGAAACAAATCACGTTGCTTCAGGTCATGGCCCAGATTGGATGTTTTGTGCCAGCTGAATATGCTTCTTTCAGGATTGCTGACCAGTTGTTCTCTCGTATTGGTAGTGACGATGATATTGAAACGAACTCGTCAACCTTTATGTTAGAGGTATAGCTGGCATTAAATATTTTAAAACATAAAAATAAATTTATATAAAACTTACATTTTTTTTTTTATTTTTATGCTCTTTCGCAATTAAAATGAATTAAATAGATGGAAATAAAAATGAAAGAACAACAGACAGACAGACTGACAAAAGAAAGGAAGGAAGGAAGGAAGGAAGGAAGGGAGGGAGGGAGGAAGGATGGAAGGAAGGTAGGGAGGGAGGAAGGATGGAAGGAAGGGAGGGAGGGAGGAAGGATGGAAGGAAGGTAGGGAGGGAGGAAGGATGGAAGGAAGGTAGGGAGGGAGGAAGGGAAGGAGGAATATGAGTGAAATGAATGGACGCATGCATGGCAGAATATTCTTCTTTTAGTTGAAAACCATGGAAAAAAACATTTATTAATGTTTCGGACAATAGCCCTTTTTCTGTTTTTCTTTGGGTAAATTTGTAATAGAGCTTTTGAGAGTATTTAAGATCCCAGTCTTGCAACCAAAGACATTTAAATATCTTTTGTCTTTTATTTTTTGTTGAAGATGAGGGAAATCAACTACATAATACAAGTATGTAATACATTGTTTCACTGATACCGAACTGATGTTTTTTGTTGTGATTTAATGTTCTTTGTTTTATCTGTTTGTTTAATTAATTTAAATTGTTCGATTCTAACAACGTTTTTATTTATCTCAACAGAAAGTTTCCAACAAATCTTTAATAATTATCGATGAGCTCGGCAGGGGTAATGGTTATTTTTATATGTTGTTATAAGACGTTAGGAATGTCCCTTATAACAGGACAAAGGTTATGCGTAAGGAATGGTTGTGCGAGGATTATTTACTTGATACTAAAGCCAATGATTTTAACATGTTCAGTGCAGCAAACACAAGATCAAGGGAAAACGGCATTAATAAATCTTTAACTATACAGGCCCCTCGGAGCGACTGGAGAAGTGAGGGTGCTGAATAGATTTCTATGGGGTCTGTGGGCATGCTCTTTCAGAAAAAATTTAAAATTTGTGTTGCTGAAGTCAGTACAAATACGTTAAAGTTTTAAACCAAATATTCGCAAGCATTACGTTTTGTCCACTACCACCTTTTTAGTTTTCATTTCTATTTTTTTTTTCCGAGCAAAAAAGTGGGTGTGCTGAAGCCATCATCCCCCAGCCCCTCCCCTCTGCGGGCCCTAAACTTTATGAATTTCAAAAGTATAAACATATAAAGTAAACAGCAACATCTTACAATAAATTAGGTACTAGCAACGAAGAAGGAGTTGGAATCTGTTGGGCAATCTGCGAAAAGTTGCTGTCAACAAAGGTTTGTGGTGAAACAGCTAATAATAACTCTTTGCATCTATATTGCAGTCATCATCACCATAATCATCATTCTTACTATTATCGTTGTTTTTATTACTACTTTTACTACTATTATCATTATCATCAAATTATCATTATTATTATAGTTATTATCATTATTATTATTATTATTATTATTATAATAATAATAGTTATTATTTCAAGGAGAATGTTCCTGCTTTATAATACAATAATGCCGCAATTTTTTCAACTACTCTTGCCTATATAGCTTTTTTCCATTTTTCAAATCCTTTTGTTTATTGTTATTAATATTATGAAAATAAATACTCCTGCTACTATATGGCTATCAATTATTATTAAAAACTGGATCATTGGATAATGCAATGCAAGACTTTTTATTGGCTTAACCATTATGGTATATCAGC
>JAOBAY020070680.1:0-20679 GCA_025331085.2 Zoanthus sociatus | reverse complement strand
TCATTTTTCTGCAGGCTTCCTTGATAGCATTTTACGGTTTAATCCGCTGGAGTTTTAAAAGGTACAAATGTAACATTTCTAATGAATACAATTAAAATTATATAAAGATAATTGGCACTAAATCAGACGGGTCTCCGTCAAAATATAACAAACCAATAACGAATCCGATAACAATAGTAATGAAATTTAATGTTTCCACAGTTCCTACAAGGTTTCAGAAAAGGAAAAGAAACTGACCAACTAAAGTGCTGTGAGAGCATTGCAAGTCAATACTGACAAGATGAAAGGATTAAGTACAGGACTGACGAGGAAAATAGATAGGCCTTCCAAAGGGGAATTTTGATGTCGCTTTGTGGCTCATGTTCACTCGTGTTCACATCCACTATCCCATATATTATTCATTGACTCTAGAGACAAATGTGTCGATGTCGCTTTTCCGCTAAGTACTGTATACAAATTTCGCTAAATGTGCTTAACATTTGCGTCTTGTAATTTTATTTCATTTTAAAAAGTATTAACGCCCGTAAAAAATTTCTTATTTTAAGAGAAGATCATATATCTTAGTTTCAAATGACTCTAATGGTACTCAGTAGGAGAGTGCAATCACAGAAATCACGAGTCATGCCCGCCTGATTTGTCATGTCGCTGCTGAAATAATGAAATGAAAAGATGTCGCTATGTTAAACGGTTAAAACGGATTATCGCTGTCGCAAATTAATTGTTCTTTTCGCTTCAGTTACTGTCGGCTGTCGGTGTTCTAGAACAAGGTTGTTGCTACATTTTTGGCAATTTTGAAGCGATGTTGCTTGCTGCTAAAACCTCTTGGAAGGCCTCATAATATCAAACTCGTATCAAAACATTAATAAATGAAAAAAAGATGACAATATTTACTTTTTACAGCAAGAATAACAATTAATGGTGGAGACAAAGGTAACAGTCAAATACAGGGGATAAAGCGGATTCATTTTAAATATACAATGATATAAATGGATAATGCTCTATCTATATATAAGAGAACTAGTTGAATCACTTTACACGTGCGTGAAATGGTAATAAAATGAGATTCAACCACTGTACAATGGAGCAATGCCGACTCGGAACTAGTCCCACTCAACATTAATCCGTCAGTTTTCTGGTGTGGCCTTTATTCTCAATCTGCTTTAAACCAAATAGCAAACATCAAAGGTTGTAGCAAATGTTTACCAAAGAAGAAATTTAAGTTATTGTTTGGATTACAAACTGCAATATATTTTGAAACAAAACAATGAAAACTGACACGCGCGCTTCCGCCTTAAAGTTATATCATTTTGTACATTTTTTTACTTTAATGCTTTGGGACTTTTTAAACAGCACTGATAAATTCAGTATTCAGCAAATCCTAAAAGAAAAATATTTTGTTCTTGCAGTAAAAACTAAAAAGCAAAATTTGGAGGATTTTATCGATAATTTAATTTGTACTGATTCTTTTTTAACCGATTTGTAGGTTTACACTAAAACAATCAATCTTCTCGGCCTCATGTAATACGAGTTTGAATAATACATTCGGCTTACGGCCTCATGGGCTATTGATTCGTAGTCCTTTCGTCCTTGAGGTCTAATTGCTAATTAGAACTTAGTTTGCTTAAAAGTTTCAAGTTGTATGGGAAGCTCTTTTTAGTGTTTAGGAGTTGGGGTGGGGCAGTATAAATCTGGTACTTCCACCCCTTAAATTGTATTTTGAGCTTCCCACAGTTTTATTCTTTCACAGAAGAGACCACAGTTTCATTTGTTTACGATAATGGAGTAAATGTTTAGTGTTAAGTTCTACTTTTCGCGTGTCTTTGCGGAAGCAAAACCTTACTAATCAAGAAGTTGCTAAAATTTCGACCGTAATTCTATATATAGTAGTTATGTAATAGTTTCGAGTGGAATACCGTAAAATATGCCACGCGTCACTTGTATTTTCCGTATATAGTCACAAACCTTTAACCGAGTGTATACGAACAAGAAAATACAAGTGACAAGTGGCATTTCCATGGTATCCCATAAGAGAACATTGCATAACTAATTTATATTCCAAGCCTTAAAAATACAACTAATTTGTCCCTCGCATGGAGAACGCACAACAATTTTTACTCTATGCAAGAAACTCTCACGTTGAACAACACCTTTGGCACCATTTCGGAAACTTACGCAAACAGTTTGGCGCCATTGCTTGAGTTGCTGGTAAATAGTGGCGCGGGAAAGCCGGGTGGAATACTACCCGTTGGATACCGCAGAATATGCAACGGCTTTTCAGGCCTCTAATTGGCTGTATTTTTTAAGGTGTGGGATAAATGTGAATATATACCTAGCCTAATAATTCCCCCATGGCTACAAAGGCTCAAAATCCTGCATGAATCGGTATAAAGGTTATGCAAATATGCTTGAACTCGCGCCTGCTTCAAGTTCCCTGCAGTACACAATGCCAACATCGATTGGAACAAATATTATAAGACAAGTAAGGTTTTGTAAAATAGTTTTTATTAAACATAACTAAAGGAAACTTCTATATATCGTGAGATGATTTATACTTACAATAAATATACTTCTATGAAAAAGCAGCAACAAGTTGTCCGTGAACAAAAAGGTCAGCGGTTAAGTCCGAATTCCTTTTCGGTTTATTTTTTTAAAAAAAGAGACCTTAAAAAGTGAGCTTTATATTTCAAACGACTTCAAGTCCATTTTGGCTAAAATTTGCACGAATGGGTTTTTCAAAATGTATTAAAATTGCATGAGTCAGTCGGGCGGAAAATTCATGAGTGCAAATTTGTATATGTAATCGAACCTTTGCTTGTTCAATATGGAATTAATTTGTACGAGAATCAAAATTGCTTTTAAAAACACACAAGTGCAAATTATCCATATTGAACAAGTAAAAGCTTGATTACTTGCTAATCATATACATGAAAACATAAAAAATGTCAAAGAAAAAGCAAAACGTGGCAGTGACAACGTGACAATCTCATCATTGTCATACTAAAGTCTGCATTTTGATTGGCATATCAATACAATACATGTATGCACGGATATGTACAATTTATGCCTTTATCGTTGTCATAGAAACTTCTAAATTTTGATTGGCTTAGCTTTAAGACTGTAATTGTGTAAAATTACAGATTTCTGCACAGAATTACAAAGTAATTGCACTGCTCTTGACCAATCAGATTCTAGTAATTTTTTCATGTATATGTATGGTTAATCCTCAAATCAAAACAACCGTGAGATTACTTTGTATTAACATCCATAGCAAAATCACAAGGTACTATTGTACACATTGGCAAAACTCTAAGAACTTAGCTAATTACCCCAACATACCAAAAGAATTTTGATTGGTTCTTAGCAATCCCTATTGTTTATGATCCAATCAAAAGCGACAATTCTGTAAATAAATTGCACTGAACTAAATACTTTTACAAGAAATCATTGAAAAAGAAAACAGAAAACTGACGTTTCCGACAAAAAGTTCTTCATTGACGATGGCCAGCTTAAAATAATATTTTTTTAAATTGTTTCTTTGGAAACACCGATGCGGCTTTCAGTCATCACTAAATTTGCACTGAATTAACTTTCTTTTGTATTAGTGTTTACAAACGACTGCAGTGCTCTTAGCGAAACAAATTAGAGTAATATTTTGTATGTTATTTAAGCAGCAAATGTACTTTTCAAGTCGAAGAGCATTGGTTCATGGTTGCTCTCGAGAGCGCAAGTTCAACTGCAAACATGTAAGACTTTTATTCGTCTCGATCACGTTTTGTATTTCAAAAAAGGAAAAGCTTTATAATTTCCTCCTCTCCAAGAAAGCCTGAAGATGACTTTCTATTCAAAAGAATTGTTTTACCAAGATTGTACAGTTCCCATTTAGCTTTTTAAATATACTTTTTTTAATCTGGCGAATTATGTTTAAGCTACTCAAAAAGTTTAGCTCTTTTTTTTATGAACTGCATATAAATAATATATTCCACATATTTAAAATCAGAAAATTCGTTTATGAGCTAAAAACTTTCATTAAATAACTTCCAGGGCCAAAAACGATGGGCACTTGAGGGGCTCGTAACAGTAGAATGTACGGTTGTTTCAAATCCCCACCCTCATTTACCCCTGAACCACGAAGAGGTACAAAACATTTTAGTATCAGAATAGTGGCGCTATCGCAGGCACTTTTTTCGTGACGTCTTATATTGTCCTAAAGCTAGTAAAGTTTTGTATTTGTTTATCAGTTGAAAGTACTTCCCACGGCCTCGAAAAAACTACTAATTTGGAATAATATTTTGTTTTAGAAGTTAGGTATTTCTTTAAAGTCCCTATATCGCTTATTTTTTTATCATCTAGATGAAAAGTAGAACCCATTTGCAATATAATAAAGTTCGCAAATTAAAGTTTTTCGCGGTTCCTGTTACGTTTTTTTGAGTTCTGAAACGTGCAAAAAAGAAAGTTTTGGGACAGCTGTTGTTTTTCACCGAGCATCAATTCCATTATGAAGTCCTGGTGTAATGACGTAGGAGAAGGTACTTGTGCAGCTTCCGGTTGAAAAACAACGCTATTAACACAAAAATTTCCTCGTTTACCGTTCAAAACCCAGCGAAAAACCGAGAAATTCAGTTTTAAGTACTTCGTTTGTCACGTTTTTCCTTGTAAAACACTAATGACAGTGAAGGACGTCTTACTGTTACTACGTCACAGGCACCAGTCCCCTGCCGCTCGGTCAAAATTTAAATTCCAGACATTTTTTAATTAAAAAGCATACTTAGGTTCGGAATTTCTCTTCGGTTATTCGAATTCTTAGCTCATAGATGACAACAGTTTTCATCTTAAGATTAAAAAAAAAGTGATATAGGGACTTTAAATTACATTTAGACATAAACAGAAACTTATCTATTACGTCAGTATATTTACAAAAGTTTTTGGCAAAATTTTTTCAACCGAAGTTCTGCTAGTATTTGAGCGACTCAAAACTGAGAAAATAGTAGTAAATAGTTGTAAACAAAAAGTTTTGCAAATACCACCATTTTTGCCGATTTCAACTACACTAAAACCACACACAAACTACCCTTTTCTGCAGTGGCTAAGACCTTATCAACGCTTCCTGGGCAACAAAAATTTAATATAGAGCATTCGGATTATTTGTATTATGTAACATATATCAATACAAGTAAATAATAAATTAAAACTTGCAAAAAGAAGAAGTTTCAAACAAAAGTTTTTACACGACCTGTTCAGAATCTACAGTTTCCATGGGAAAACAAATAAATACTATACTTTTAGCATTTTATACCTGGACAAATTTTAGGACATGTGTAAAGTTTCAGGTTAAATATCTCATTCGTTCAAAAGACAACTAAAACACGAGGGGGAGAGGGTGGGTGGAGGTTGTGTAGTAGGAGTAGGGTTAAGGAGCACAGCTGTCATAAGTACAAATTATTTTTTAAAAATACTTTGTAAAATTTAGGGCAAAAGTATATATTATGTATAAAAACTAGATTATGTGAAAACCACGTGACAATTGCAGAAAAACCTTAAAACTAGCTACTTTCATTGGAGATCTCCATATCTGAAGTTATAACCGCCGCGTTGATGAATCTTGAAACAAAATAACTTAATACTAACGTTCGGCGCTCTCTATCTGACAAAAGAATTAAGAGAGAAACCTTTTTTTAATTCGCTTTCGCAAAGCTCGTCCGAAGACTTTCAAAACTTTGATAACATTTTGGCATAAATTCCAATGCCTCAGCTATCAAATTCGTGGTTCAAATTCACCAAAAAATGGTCATTTATACAAGATACTAATATATATGTATATATACAGATAAATAAGTTATATTACAACACACTAGTGATACCATTCGTATATAAACTATAATATAAAATGTTCAGCCAAACGTAGTGCATGTCTTGGCAACGAACGACAGGAATCTTACGAAATCTCTCTCAATATACATATAACCTTTGGTAGTCACTCTATTTATATTTGTATCTTTATATTTTTCCTGTATATTAAAAAGAAACAACTTTGCGCCGTTATCTTTTAGATTTTTTCTCTTTAGTTATTTTCTTAAATAAGTTCTTGCCCTTGGCAAATATTCCCTTCTTCTTTTTCACTGTCTCATCCGCAATATGCGAGGTTCCGTTTGCAGTGATAATCTTATCTTGTGGTGACACCTACGGAATGTGTACAAATTGTGTTAAACAAGCTTTAGGACTCAAACATATAGCCACTATACAGATTAACTGTATTTCATAAAATAAAACTCTCGCAGCGTCACTAAAACATATACTGCTCATTTACTACTACATACCCGAACTTTTTGAGACAGTTGTATCTTGGGGGAAGAGACCAATATTACCTGCGTTGTTTTTTTATTATAATATATTCTGAACCAGTTGGAGTTAATCAACTAACAATTAATCATGCACCGAAAGCAAAAAGACCAGATGAATATGCACCACCCATGGCCATTCAGATATTTACCGTGCTTGAGGTAAATATAAGTTTTAGTCCCAAACATGCCGTCTTCGTTCAGCTCACAACAGTATGAACCTCGCGCATCTATCTCAGAAGCTTTTTTAAAAGCAGCGAATAATCGTAGCAAGTTTACTTCTTGCAATATTTGCGGAAGAAGCTGAATTTAGCAAAGAATTTGTGGTAACTCAGACAGAGAAAAAACAAGCAACCTAACCTAATTCATGCACAAACAGCCAGGGTTTTCAATAAGTTTTTAAGACGGTGGTTATAGTTCTGAAAAAGACGGCGAGAAATTGATATTTCGCATTTTATTTGCATGATCTGAGCAATTCATATACCAAAGTAAACAGCAGATGTATGTCAAATTATTGAAAACCCTGATACGCATTTTGAGTTGATAAAAAAGAGCAGAATGGTGGACGACCTAAAGATAAAAAAACATAATGGATATGATTGCAGTCCCAAAGTGCATCGCTTCTCTAGTCCATCAGCGAATTATTCAGTTTTGGACTTGTACTTGTTCATCTTTGTTTGCTTCCATCAAGAAACAATCGCCAACATTATTCAACAATATTGTAACGCTTGTGGCGTCCGTTTACTTACTTTTTTTTCTCCTTATTCAAATAAAGTTATCCTATCAAGTCCTATTGAACAGCATAACATAACATGACCTAACAACTCATAATTACAGTAAACAATACCAGAGCTAATACAGGGGCCAGTAAAACGCAAGAGAGCCATAAATCGCTTGAGGCAACCATGGATACTAATCTATTGTTATGTCATACCATGGCAGCAGTTAAAACTTACAGCACGCACTTTAATAAAACTGGTTTTAAAACCGGATAAACTAGAGTCAGTATTATTGAAAAATGAATCAATGCTAACAACATTTTTACAAACCAGTTTAAATTTTGGGAGCAAAGACGAGAGAATGTGAACAGTAAAGAATGAGAGTGGATATTTTGTCGTGACACGAAAATCACAAACTAAAAGAAAAAGAACAGCGAACATAAAATAATAAACCAATTCTCGCTGAAGTAAGGACCTTCGATTAAGAAAAATCTTACTGAAAGAGTTAAAAAAAAAAAGATGGAAATGATCCAGTGAGAAAAGAAAGTATCTTACATGTCAATGGAGTGATCCAGAAATAAACGGAAAATATTAACAAAACAGTTTTGTGACTATAAATGACATGGTTAGTGACAGTAAAATACTAACAGCTGTGTTTTTTAATCAAAGATTAAAAGTACCCATGATCCAGCATTTTGGATTTTGTTATCTGAAAAGATAATTTCACAGTGAGACATAATTAATTGTAGCGGTTAGGCTAATTGTTTTGTTAAATGTGTGCCGTATATGCCCATTTAATTTTTGCTTTTTTTTCCGTTTTTGTAATATAGTTACAAGTAATAATATTTTAGAGCTTTATAGATTAATCACATAATTTATGATTAATACTCCATTACTTCATTTAGATATGTTTTAATTGTCGCAGATCAATTAAAATATAGCTCGATAGTTTGTTAGGGTGTCTTCAATTACTGAAACAAAAGTTTACTAATTTTAAAGTTCTTCAGTCGATGTCGATTATTAGCCGGTAAATAAACTATTGTTGTTATATTATTACGTTCATGACCTTAACTATGTTAAAAGATATATCAGTTTAGGAAACGTACTTTCATACCCAGGGTTCGTACAGCTGGGGAATCTTAAAATCTTTGGTTTTCTAGAACATTTTTCCGTTTTCAGTCCATGGATTCTTAGGTCAAAATATTTCTAAACAAGTTAACAAAACCGATTTCATCTTTTTAAACATTTAAACTCAATGTGGGAGACTGCATGGAAAGTCATTTTACATTTCCTTGTTTTCGAAAATTCGAGGGAGTTTTCCTTGGACTTCCAGGGCTCTGAAAAAATTCCAAGTTATCCCAGGTCTTAGGCCCTGTTCACTTGAGGCGAGATATCTCGGGGAATAGAAAAATCTCAGTCTTCCGAGTTATCTCGGGCCGAGCCAAGTTTCTCTACATTTACTCTATGTTCCAGCTATTCGATTCAGATGAAGCCGAGACAACTCGGCAGTGCAAGATATCTCGGTCTTGAAGATGGGGATAGCCCCAGAAGTAAAGTTGTCTCGGTCCATGTGAACGGTTCACCCCGACAGATCTTTGGGATTAGGGGCAACTTTGTGGTTCATGCACATGCGTTCCTATCAGAAGGAGACAAGATAGCGGGTACTTAGCATCATTAACCAAGACATCTCGGGATCAGGTCTTCTCATATGAACCAGGGACAGTTTCATCCCAACCCCACCAAGATATCCCTACCCCCTGCAATATCCCTACCCCACCGAGATATCCCTACCCCCTGCAATATCCCTACCCCACTGAGATATCCCTACGCCCCAAAATATCTCACCTGATGTGAACAGGCCCTTAGAATAGAGCACGAACCCCGCATCCGAACAGTACTGAATTATACAAAAGATATAGAGTAAAGTGAGAAAGCGGTAAATACCCAGAGAATAAGTTTGTTCCAGAAAGGCGAAGAATCCATGGTCAAGTGTTTTCCACCGAGCCCAGCTGACTCAGTTTAACAGGTGCAAGACTTTGCAGCGCCAAGGAGCGGCAAGACTGCAAGAGCTAAGTTAACAAGAGAATGTTTCGTTAAGCAATCAATCAGTACAACAAATAGACAAAGACACAACTTCCAAGGAAATATATACTTCAATCATCAAAGCTAAATGCAGCAGAAACAAGGAGGGGGGTAAAACCAACTTCATGGAAATGTTAAAATAGAAATTTTTAGCCACCTTCACGGGCATCCACTGACACAAGACATTTTCACATATACACTGATACACAGCTGAATAAACAACTGATTAACAAGACAATATACAATTCATACAATTCAATATTTTCTTCAACACAAAGTATAAAGGCATTAATTATTGCGGAGAAACATGGTAAAAACGCAAGTCGAAGTACAAGCGACTATTTTCTGCTTCAAATCAAGATAAATCCACAATGAAAGAAACGCAATTATTCTACGCACCCCTCTCGACAAATAACAGGGGCATGCAATATTAAACAATAACTACCAACCTGATTGGTTTGACTAATTTGAACAGCGTCATCTGCATCAGGAAGATCCTCAAGAAAGTTTGACGGGACCAACCCTCGAACGCCTCTCAATTCACCCTAACACGTAATGGAATCCATCATTATTTGAATAAACATGGTTGTTTGAAACCTTAAAGCTGAATAAAACTGACATATGAAATGTGGTAAAGAAAACTCTTCCCCGGAACTGGGTGCCAAAATAAATATTTTTTTTATTATTGCTATCGTTCTTGTTATCATATTAGTATCATTACTAACTAGTACTGTTATAATTATTGATTATAAAATACACACTCTAATCTGTATTTTCATTTTTCGAATGATCCGATCTAAAAATGTAACTTAGTTGAACAAGTTTACAAAAAGTTTCAAGAAATCAGGTCTAAAAATAACGACAACTATTATCAATAAAAATAATAACAATAATAATAATAATAATAATAATAATAATAATAATAATAAAATCGAAAATCTATATCAGAAACAAAAAACATAAGCAATATTTTTCTCACCGTGTAAAACCCGTCAGGATCCATATCTCCATACACGAAGATGACATCACCAACCCTAAACGTTAACTCAACCTGGAATGTACCACAATCCACTGATCAGTATAGGAACTCAAATACTAACCCTAACCCTAACCCGAGTATATCAAATTAAAATTAGCGTGAAAAAACATCTATATTATATAGCTAAAAACAAAGAGAAAGTTCGGACGGAATTTACAGGTATAAGAAGACTTTCAAAGATGCGACGTAAGGTCCGTGAGAAGACAAGAGTGATACCTTCAGGTGAAACAGCAAAGAGGAATTTAGGCGAGGTGTCGGGCATTATCGGAAAATTTATTTGGGTCTTGATATTCACTGAAGATTCCATGATGATTCACTAATATATGTCGATTTGCAGCACGACTGAATCCGGGCTTGTATTATTATCACTGGTGCATGTTTCAAAATGGAGGACCGACTTTTATTATCAAGGGTGCATGTTTCGCCAAGAATGGCCAGATTTTTTTTTCAGGGGGAGTTTACTTCGCAAAGCATTTTCAAAATTCAAAATTTTGGTCCTATCGATTCTATGAGAAACTGGGCCATGTATTGTAACAGGGTGTAATTATATCAATAACTCACCTCATTATCGGGGTTAGGAGACAACTGTTGAGGATCGTAGTCAAACAGGGCCACCATACGCTTAGGTACTAAACTGAAGTTCGCACTGTTCCTTGGATCTTCGTACCCAGTTTCATCGGTGCCGCCATCTTGTTCATGGCTGGTGTTCTGTTGGGGACTGGAGTCTACTGGTTGCGTAGGGATAGGTGGTGAGCTTACAGCAGGAGAGGTCGGAAGACTTAACTCTTCTCCATCTTCAAGCTGTACTTCAGATACCAGATTGAATGGTACAAAACCTTGACGGCCATGAGCCTCTCCCCAGTAGAAACCATCGTCGTCTTTGTCGCCATAGATCTACAGATTTATAATTAATTATTGTTAATTTCTTCCTCTTATTTCTTAAATAACCGGCATAATTCAAAAGTGATTATACGATTTTTCATACAAGCAGCTCGTAGTTTTAATTGTATGACAGCAGATTCGGTCGTCAGACTAATTCAGCTCACAAGCAAACAGCCTGAAGTTTGAAGCGCAAGCGATTACCGCTACGCCAACATGACTCATTACAGTTCAAATGAATTGATTCACAAAATGACAATTGTGAGAAAACGCATGTTAAAACGCACAACAAAATAGATCCTATGCAAAAATGGCGGAGACTTTAATATTCTTTTGTCTGCATTCATATTCTTTTGAAAGTTTAACTAAAGAACTAGCAAGGCTAACTTGAATTTGGACAAAAGAATATTAAAACCGCCGCAATTTTCGCAAAGGGTCTATACGATCAATGAACTTTCGAAAATAAATAACAATTTGTGAACCAGTGAGAAAACAGCAAGACGTTTTGGACAGAGTGATGGAAAATCAGACGTAGGGAGGGTCAATTGCTTATCCTGTAGAAAATATATATTTAAGCATAAATTTCAGTCGGTTGCTAGGTAGTTTGCAATTTGTTTCTGGCATGCCATTTTAGGTTGTTTCTGCTTTGCCTTTAAACAAAATCGCCGCTCCCGTGTTTTCGGGAACCAAATTCGTCCGGGCTTAGCTTATAATAGAAGATTATTACTAGTCATTTCTCATAGAAAGTGAATGCTGCGAGTACACTATTTTGTTATAGTGACAATACAGTTCTATTTTTGGCATTTAATGTATTTGCATTTGATTACGCTGTGTTCCTAATAGGAGGCTACTCGCTTCGCTTGCAGCAATCACTTATCACCGTTTCGCACAAGTGTTTAAAAACTTAATGACAAAAGTTTCATTAAAGTTGTATAATATTACTTCTAATTAAAATCTTCTTACCTATTAAAATAACTTGTTACCACTGACATAATTATCTTTGTAAAGATAATTATCTAAAACTGTTCAACGGAATTGAATCGGTTGTCGTTGCGTTCAGCGGTAACTTGAAATTCGAAATCATCATTATGGACTATTAGACCTCGCGATAAGAATGTTTCCATTGATAGTCTAAGCGGATGGAAGTCAAATGAGTTACTTATTCTAAAATCGTGAGTCCGAACACAGTTAATGAAAGTACATTTGCTGGAAAAAGAAATGCACGTTTTACGCAACTAGAAAATAATTATTATTGTTGATAACAGAGCTATCCAATAACTTTCCGATAACCAAACTTTCAACTTGTTATTAAAATGAACAAAACAAATAATCAACAAATGCTTTTCTTGATACGATTTGGATATAATTATATCGGCTATCTACTGAATCACTACATATCTAACGTGCGTTCGTGAGGTAACAGCTAAGCCTGAACGCTTATCTTACCTTGATTAAATCTCCCTCTCTAAAAGCCAGTTCTTCTTCTTCTGCATCTGCGTTAGGAGACATGGTTCTAGGGTCGTAATCATATAAAGCAATAAAAATCTTCATCTTTTCCCCATCAGCCGCTGTGGTTCTTTCGTGTTGTTCGATCGTGTACGTTCTATCCGCTTTGTCAGTCTCGGCTTCAGTGCTGTTATCAGTTGGAATAGAAGCAATATCTTCAATTTCCCGGCCGGACTCGGTGTAGTCCGCTGACGTGTCCACTTCAGAAGTATTTCCATGCTGAGGTCGCGGAGAGCCAACTGGAGTCGAGGTCACGTGAGCTTTTTGAAGATTATCGTGATCAACTTCGGCGTCACTAAAAGAGGCGTTTTGTTCTGCATCCTCTTTTGAAGGCGTTTCTTCGTTAGGATTGTTATTCAATTCTTTATCTTCAGAACTACTGGCTGTTGGCAGATACTTCGATAAACTGTTAGTTCGTCGTTCAACATTCGACAGGGGCTCAATGTCAGCCAAGTCTTTGTCACTCTTTGGAAACTCTGTAATCATGGTGGGTTTATACGAAGCTGGCACAAACTCTCCACTATCTGGCCCGTCATCCAGTAGGTCCATAACATCATCATCACTCCGAAACCCTTCTGAAATGGACCCTGATCTTATACTGACCGCAATTTCTGATTCTACGTTCTCTTCCTCTTCCTCTTCTATAACTGATAATGGCGTCTCACTAAGTTCCTCTTCCATATCACTCTCATCTGACTGCAACGGACGAATGACTACATCACCAGCACTCTCCTTGTTGGGATCCTTTTTCCTCGATGAACTCTGAAGGGCCTTTAAAGAAGCATCGAACTCTTCCATATCGAATTCGCTGGCAGAAGAGTCAGCCCCAGTACTAGACAATGAATTACTTGGACGAGTTTTACCCTCCACATCTTGACTGGGATTGAGACTGTCTACATTTTCTTGTGACTGAACCCTTTTGCCTTCGTTTGGCAGTTTACAAAACTCGAGATCTTCAAACTGTTCTTCATTCTTAAAAAAAGTAAGAAATTCTTAGTGAGTTACTGTCCCCTTAACACTTACTGGAACAAGAAGAAAAACAATGAAAAAAAACTAAATTTAAGCAAGGTTTTTAAGTTTTTGTATTTTGTTTTCGAAAAGTTGTAACAATAATTCGCTTAATATAAAACGCAAAGTTTAAAGCTAAAGCACAACCATATTCTTTTCAAGTGCTATAATATACTTTTATCATTTTAACTCATAATTTCACAATCAAAACTGAAAAGAAAACTGCCAAGGGAACTGCACTCTATTTCTAGGAAACGATCGATCAGGAAAATATTTAGCTGTTAAAGATAATTAAATAAATAAATTAAAAATACATTTCCAATCACACCAATTGCTCTACCATCTATTCACAGACTAGAGAAATGATTTATAGACGATTTTCCATAAACAAAAATCAAAAAATCTTCTTACTTCAAGATCTTCTTTAGACAACGTTTTATAAACAATGATCTACAAAAATTACTTATTAACGAACTGTTATGACGTTGTTGTTTTAAAGATGTATTTAGTAGGACGAAAATAATTCTACACAAGCAAAATGGGACTCGAGGGCATGGTAACAATACTTGAGCTAAAGAAATATTCATTGTATCAGAATAACATAATATATTAATGACGAATGTCTTTGTGAGTAATTTTATAAAAAAGCGTCATATATGGGTTACTCTATTCTGTCTTCTAAATATAAAACTTACCGTTATACGTTATATTCTACAATAATTTCACGAATAAAGAAACCTTTAGTGGTCTTTCTATGTCAAACTGAATTATATATAAAACAGTTATAACATTTTTTATGATAATAAATCATTTTTGTGAAACGCAAAATACGACTACTAATCAACAAACAAAAACTTAAACACAACATTTAACATTATCCGAAGTGGTATTATGGATATCAACCGTCAGTTTAGGGGTTTATATCCATTTTGTGTGCGTTAGAGCAGTTACGGGAGGACAAAAACCTAAAACACAACTAATTCTAAAAGCACAAAACAAAATAAAAAATAACTGAGTGACATTGCATACCACTTCAAGTGACTCAAATGAAATATCCGGTGGCATCCCGTCGAGATGTTTATCGCTTTGTGTTTGTTGGGAAGGTAGTGAATTGTGTAATTCCACGTCTTCTTCATCGTCTTTATTTTCCTGTTCACTCTCACTGCTCCAAGCCTTTTCAACTCGCGTGCTGCAGCCACTGTCGGACAAATCCGAGTCGTCTTGTATACCACCTCTCCATAAAACCCCCTTTCCTTTTGTTTGACTTTCTAACGGTTGAACTGGTTGAACTATATTTTCGTTATTGTCTTTCTGCAGCCGTAACCCCTCTAACGAAACTCTGTCAATCTCAACATTACCGTTTACTGTCTTCTCCTCCGGGTGCTCTTCCTCTAGTCCACCATTTACAAAGCATTCTTCCGTGCTCTCTAATTGTTTAAATGAAACAAGTTCGCATGGTTCTTCAAAACCCTTATTTCCGTCTTTATTTCTAAATAGTTTACTAGCTTTAAGTTTTAACATGTCAAATGGTATTTCGACTTTGTTGGAGTCGACTGACTCTCCTTCCACGCACTGTGTTCTAACTGTCACACGGAGAAGACCATCTACACTTTTCTTCGCTGATCTTTCTACCATCCATGGCGCGACCGCAACACTGTCGGCCAGCGGTGACGTCACTTCAGTGCAAGGTACGGCATTGATGTAAACTTTGTAACCTGTCACGCGAGCGCCATTTGAGGTCCCTTTCTCAGTAATCGTGACGGGAATCCAAGTAACCTCTAAGCCTTTGGGAGTCGGTTGGTTTCCCAGAATTTGAACGTTTACAGGTGGTTCTGGCAAACCTTTAAGTTATTGAAAGAAATATCAAATTAAACGATTCAAGAGTGAGAATAAAAAATGTATCCAAACAAATTGCAATTCTTTATCATTATGTTATTAAAGTACAAGTCAAATCAGAAGCGAAATAGGAAGAACTAATGCAATATATTAACAAAGAAAAGAAAAAACAACCAAAGAAAATCCGAATGCAATTGAAATCAAACAACTATTTTCATTTTTTTTCTTTATGTTTAAACTATGCATATATATTACAACATTTCTTCCAACTTTTCTTCCCGGTTTAAATGTTTCTTATGAATAGGACAAGTTAAAGTCAATTTCTTGCGTTCGTACTTACTATAAAATATTTTCCTAAGTATATAGTTATTGTATAACAATTGTATACAAAGTATACTTTCAACTTTTATTTTATTCATTTATCGATTGTATACTATAAACTAATTGCGATTCTGAGCCGGTGATTCCACATTATATTGGCGGCTAGTTGAGAGAAAATATATTCCATATTGGCGGAGTGGCGCAGCCAATATGCGAAATATATTTTCTCCCAACGCCGGTAATATAATGTGGAATCACCGGCTCAGAATCGCAATTAGTTTTGTATGGCAAGTTTTTAACTTTTTTTCTCGCGCGTTAATTCTGAGCCAATGATTCCACATTATGGCGACGGCATTACTTTACTGCTACTAATATTGCTGCTAATATTATTATCATCGTCATCATCTGTCCTATAACTATCATTCTTGTTGTTAATTAATGGCACTTGAATAGCGAGTTGTTACGAAGATAACAAGAGATTCCAATCAGTTTATCACTTAGCTTATATTTTTTTTAGTTTGCAGGGGTTTTTTTTATTATAAAAGGTATTAAAGTACAAATGCTTTAATGGTATAAGATTTGTGTTTCAAGACTTTCCCTCTCAACAATAATATATAAAGAACGCAGTAACAATGAACAAAGTGGAAAATGGTGATATTATGCTCTCAAACCTACACAGGTCCACAGTCGCTTGATGAATTAACAGTTAAGTGTATTATAAGGAGGTCACGTTTCTAGACAATGACATTACGCATTAAATTTCAGCTCTTTACAAATTTCACGGTGAAGTTCATAAAAATATTTATTATATAAATATATCATAAATGTTTATCCTTGATTTACCTAAGGTACGCGCTTAAGCCCACTATCATTTATATATACGACGTGAACCAAAGGCGAATATTTGCTTGAATTAGCAAAAGACTGTGCTAGTTTTAAAAATCTCGATTCTTGTCGCAGTAAAATGATTCTTGCTGATACAATTACAACATACCTCCAGCTTCTGTTCTAAACTCTGTTTCAGATGCCAAAGGATCTCGGATCTCCCGACCCATCTCCCCCTTGTGGTCCAAAAACAGTTTGGGGTCCCTTGCCCGTACTGTCACGCGATAGTCTTGATTCGGCTCCAGGTTCATCAGCGTGTGCTGGTATGTACCCGGCCGTATGGTACGCTGATACGTGTCATTCAGGAAAATATCATGCGCAAACGAACTATTGCCCGGCAACCATTCGATCTTCGCTGACGTGGGTGAAAGATGGGTTGTTTGCAATTGACTGGGTGCTAAAGAAGCATCTAGAACAAATGAATGTATAATCAGATAAAGAACAACTAATATTAGAGGATCATTTTTCATTTACACGATTGCCTGAACAACAGCCATTCGTCAGACATTTGGTAAGGAGACCAGCCTTAATACTATATATCGGTAAAAATCACACAAAACGGATACTGCTTACGTCGGGATTCAGTTCTTACTGACGAAAATAGTGGAAGACTAAAGAAATATAATCGTCAACAAAAAGTACATACGATTCTAAAATTGTATAGACGTTGTGTTGACTAATTAGTTTTCTGCTGTCTTCTTGATACTGTCAATTAAAAACAAGCAGCTATTAACGCCAGCAATAGATATCTTCGTAAAAATAATTTACGCTCAAAACCTGTTCATGTCGGGGCAAAATGTTTGCCGACAATGGCGCTGAATATAAAAACATTTCCAGCTGCTCCTGGGTATGAAAAAGATTTAATCAGATTTTTAACAACTGACCTTTTCCTATTGTCAGCATTGCCTCACGGTCTACGGATTCTTCTCCCTTGCCGGTGATGGTGCGAACGGATAAACGATATGTCTGTTAAAATATAACATCTCTATTAGTTTATTTAAATAAGAATCTTTCCTAGTCAAGATGTTTTAATACCATTACTTAAGGAACTCGACTGGTTAGCAGCACTTTCTCATATAAATTAACCCTGTAAAGCAAAAATGTTTCCAGTTATAGTCTGAGGTCTGCGAAGCAGTCTCTCCTCATTCTTCCCAGGTCAAATCAAAAGACCTAACGTGATAAAGACTTCACAGTAGCTACTCCAAGATTGTGGAATGCTCTGCCCATTCAACTAAGAACTTCTTCATTATCTAGTATTAAAAACATCTTTCTAAAATACTTTTTATGCTATTTATAGTATTACTTTTAGTTTAAGTTGCCGTTAAGATTCTACCAACGGTTCCACCACCTGGTAATACAAAGGCTACACATAAATACAACCTTAAGCTGCGCCAAGAATAGAGCCCAAGGCCACCTGGTAATCGATTGAAAATCTTATTAGGAATTACAGGAAGTAATTGGAAATCCCATAACTCACCTCATTGGGTTCAATGTCCTCTACCAGAGCCTTGGTCTTGTTAGGTCCATTGATTCTCATCTTAAGTTCCCCATTCACATACACACCGTAGCCCTTGACGTCATCAGCAGACATGTCATTGGGTGGCTTCCAGCATAATAACACACTACGTGAAAACTGTCTCTCTAGAGACAACCTCTTGGGTGACGGCACTCCTACAGCGACAAACATCAGTTACAATAATAACAACAATAATCTCTTCATTTAACTAGGGTAACACCAAGTAGCCCAAGGCTATAACAAACTTATGGCCCACACACAAACATGGAGGTCTCCGAGTGCTTACGGTTTAACGTCCTTATCCTTCTGACACAAAAGTATAACCAATTGCTGATATCAAAGCAAAGACAGCAGCTTCTCCTCAATTATTTTAAGACCCTGAGAGCTGGTCCGATCAGGAATCCAACCAATCCTCCCGCACGATAAACTGGCACTTTACCAACAAGGCTAACCAGGTGGTGGTTTTACTAGGGAAATAACCCCAAGTAATATACATCTTCAAAACGTAAAAATGAAACGGTTTTATCATTTACTTTAATAGAACTCTTTATATAAAGCCATCCTGCACGATGGGAGACTCCTGTATCAATACACAGTTAAAAACACTTCGTCAAAAGTCTTATATATACTACTTCAATCGCACTCTAATTTGATTTTGAAATTATCTTTTACGCGCGAGCTTGTGGCTTTTTGTTGTTTAGAGTCTGCCGCGAATACTGGTTTTTATGGTTTTATATGTTGGTTTTCCTTATTTTAATAACGCTGTTCAGTTACTGTGCTCACTTAGTCGGCTGCCCCACCTGAATTATTGCTCAATTGGTACAGGAGCCCAAACCAACTGTAGAATTGCACACAATTTAGGCATCCTGCTGATGAACAACAACTGTTTTGCTATTTATTTTCAGCAGCATTCTAGTTATGTCTGTTCAGATAACTATTATACAGGGCTGCAAGCTCTTTAATTGAACCAATTACGAGATTCCAGATAATTTTATGAAACAATTTTAAAATCAACTAAACCCTTTTGGTAAATGCGCTCTAGTTTACTGAGGTACATAAATCCATAGCTGTTGGGAACAGGTCAGTCTATGTCATTTAAACACGTACAGAATTTTATTTTTTGAATGGTTTGAGGGCTTCTTTTACAGAAAATCTCTCAGGCAAACCCGATGTTCTCTTCATGGTGCTCACTGACTGAAGATAACGAAACTCCAGGTCTCCAGGGTTAATTTTTTTAAAACTTAGTGCAAAATGAGAAAAAATCAAACCAAACTATTTTTCCGCACCTGATGTTGTAACTGACCACGTTACTTCAAATTATTAGTCTAAGAACAGTCAGTGAAAATCAAGACAATGTCCATGTTTCGTCTATGCCTTACTTACACTACTGCAAAGATGCCACATCTTCTAAATAATCAAGTATTTGACTGTGTGTTTTTAACAGAAGTTTAAATGAGTTAGTGAGTAACAAGTCCAAAGACGATCATCTTACTGAATGGTTCAAGATCTGTGTCATCACTCGTTAGTCCATCTTGACTAATCACTGCTTCTTGGGAGTCTTCTGCCGAGTCATCACTGCGCATGTCACAATCCTCTTCTTCGTCCTCCTCCTC
Source organism: Zoanthus sociatus (assembly GCA_025331085.2). Classification (NCBI taxonomy): domain Eukaryota; kingdom Metazoa; phylum Cnidaria; class Anthozoa; order Zoantharia; family Zoanthidae; genus Zoanthus; species Zoanthus sociatus. The sequence continues at coordinate 940 of JAOBAY020070680.1, read as the reverse complement.
GATATCTTCCAAGTTAGCGTCGGGGAAATGATCCAAGGACATGCGAAGATTCATATGCTGTCTCCCTGCAAATATTGACTAGATAAAGTAAAGCAGCAAAACCCACTTCTAAAGATTTATAATCTTATTTTCAGAGGGTTTCTGATTTTGAACCATGATAAACAAGATAACATTATTTAGCAAAGTAAACGATTTGTTTATGTACTATCAAAGTATTCTTGAAAAGTATACGGCCAAATAATTTTATAAGGTCATTTATAGCAAATTATCCGATATTTTACTGTAATTAAAACTTTGCTTTTATCGTTAAATGGTTTTTATCTAGAAAGAGGCAAATAAAACATGATCAACAACATCTTCATTTTCTTACCTTTTCTGATAATTTATTTCATTTAAAGTTGTTTTTCACCATTATTACTTAACTTTAGCACTTATAAATTTGTGTTCTTTATGTTAAGAATAAGGTTTTTTTAATAACTAGAAAAGCTTTGCTCGGCGTATAACTAGTTCACCCATTCGCCAATAGCAGATAGACCTGTTGATTTTATCAACTCCAATCTTGAAAAAGTTTTCAATTTATGGTCTAAACTTGATTTTTAGTTCGCTACGCTTCGCAAGCTTTCTAAAATCAGTTTAACTTCTGTTTCTATCTCTATTTGCTGCCTCTCAAAATTATGACATGGCGCCGCAGAACGAAAATAATAATGTAGAGAACGATTTTCCTGTTAAAGTGATTTTATCTGTAAAGATAGTACCTTTGGACCAACAGCGCGCAGGTAAATTTTCTTCGCATATGACTTGTTATGGCTGCAGTTAATATCCCCCCCACTCGTGCATTGTTATTTTCTGCGCCCCTTGGCCCTTCCTTAGGGGGGGGGGGGGGGGGGGGGGGGGGGGGGGGGGGGGGGGGGGGGGGGGGGGGGGGGGGGGGGGGGGGGGG